>JAHLSL010000017.1:20270184-20407052 GCA_025920805.1 Petroica traversi
CCATCCGTTGCTCACTCTTCCATCCCTCCACCCGCTATCCTTCATCCCTCATCCATCCCTCCCGCCATTCCTCAGTCCCTCAGCTCCCCCGGCCGCGGAGGAGCCGTCCCCCCGCGGTCCCCTCCCCGCGCTCTCGGCCGCAGGGTGTCCCCGGAGCTCCCCGGGGCCACGGCAGGCGTGGTGCTGCCCCCGCGGGGCATTCACACCATTCCCCCTTCCTTCTTCCCTCCCTCCCTGCCCCCGGGAAGGGCGACCTGATCCTCTGAAGGGCAGGAGGTCCCCAGCCCAGCTCCCTCACTCCCCCCACAGCCCCTAAAGAAAAAGCATTGCTAGAGCTTCCCTACCCCGCTCTTCTATTTTTTTTCTTTTCTTTTCTTTTCTTTTTTTTTTTTTTATTTTTTTTATTTTTTCCTCCACACGGCAGGAGGTAAAAACCGGTCCTGTGGTAGGAAAAAAAAGGGGTAAACAATAGGAAAACATAGAATACAATATATTTGCTGTATGAAAAACAAGCCATACAGTGGATTAGTTCTTAAAAGCAGTCTTTCAAGCCTGCTCCTGAAACCTAAAGGGTTTCTTGGATGTTTATTTAGGATCAAGAGTAATACTGATCATTAAAAATAAATGAAAAAACAGCTTGGAGTACACAGTGTAAAGAGAAGACCTATGAATCAAGCGAGTCAAATAAATAAGCAATCCAAAAGCCGACTATCAACTCTTTATCCTTGCTCTGAACTCTCCTTGCATTATATAATGTTTATAAACTGCTGCAAATACGCTTGGGGAAAAGATACAGCAATGACGAGAACATACTGCTTTTTATTAGAGCACATTAGTATCCTTACCTGACAAGTAGCTGCTTCAGAGGTTCATTTGCACGTTTCTCATCTGCCCTCCAAGTCAACAATTTACTAGATGTTCAGTGCAGACATATGATTCCCTGGTGTCACTGTCGGAGACGCTCCTGAATGGCTTGTGGATTAACTTACTGTACTCTTCTGCTCTGCCTTGTACCAGGAGCCGTGCAGGTATCAACAGCTCCCACTTGTGAAGCCAGGAAAGAGAGAGATTGGGTAGATTTCCACGTAGCTCCACAAACTGCTGATTTGCTGTAAGGGCTAGAGTCACTTAGAGAGTAGGTCTGGTCTTCCAGCAGGTAGATTCAGAAAGAGAGGCCTGACCCAAAATCCACTCTAGACAATGCAGGTATTTCTCTAACCAAGACGGGAATTGGTTCAAACAACTGTGAGCTTGCTGTTGGCAGGAAGGTATTTCTGAGTGCAGCTATTCTAGTGCGAACTCCCTAGGAACATGAAAAATTACTCCCAGGGAACAGGAAAAGGTGCTAAAATATGCATCTCTTTCGAAATATTACTGAGAGAAGGTCAGGGGCCTCTCTCTGTTTCCCTGCAGCTCTTGGCAAAAAATATGCACTAGAAGGCAGGTTACAGCCCCTGGCTAGAGGATGTCTTATGTCTCTGTAGGCTCAACCAAGCTACCAAATACAATAGGAAAGGGAAGGGAAATTACAGGTCTAGTTCTGGGCCTTGCTAAAGCCAGTAGGACAAGGACTTAATGTTTCATTTTGAACCATTGCTGCCTGCAAAGACACACAACAAATTAATCTTTCAGTGTTTTTTTCTTCTCTGGTCTAAGTCCTGGGATTAGATCTAAGCACCCCTCTAACCTGCAGATTTTTGCTGTTTTTCCTGTGTTTGTCTCTTCCCCTCTTCTCTTTGCCTTCTCCAGCCAAGGATCTAGACTATTAAGAGAAATGGAAGTAGTCAGAGAAGAAAAACTGGGCATTGGGAAAGATTTGGACTCTATAGAGATAATGACATTTCCTCATCTAGCATGAGTGGCAAAGAAATTGGCTTATATTTTTTAAACATAGTTAATATAGGAGTTTATTATATTTCATGCAGTTTTTAACAGAGTTAATTTTTTTGTTCCTCACTTGCTCTCTAGTTGCTGATGAATTATTTCAGTAGGGACAATGTAATAGTAGCCTGGTAGTTAGAGTCACTCCTGGGAAATGAGAGACTGAGTGTAAACATTTTTTTCACTGAGATTCAGAATAGGAAATGAACCGTTGAGGTCCTCTCTTTCCTCAGATGAATGGCTTTGGCTCTCCTATTTTTGACTACAAATTTAGTCTGCATTAAAGAAAGCTTGTATATGACCACAGATCTTTTTTTAACAAAAACTATTTTGTTGAAAACTGGTCAATTCTTCAGGAAATTACAAGGCTTGCTTCAGATTCTTGCATGGCCTCTATATATTTGTGCAAGGATTTATGTTTATATACAATGATTTATCTGTTATTAAATTATAGGAGAATTTTGCTTATGAAAAATACAAATATTAACCTTTACATATCAAAGTCATTGTAGTGAACTGGTTTATTCTTAGATATGAGGTTTCATCTCATCTATAAAACCTTTGTAATTGCAGTAAACATTTTTTTCTCATTGAAGACAAAATGTAAGCCCTTTGTGATTATACTGTTGCTGTATAAATTGCCTTTGCAAATGCTGGCTGCTGAGCTTGCCACCTTAGACTGGAAATATGTTTATGCTGTCTTCTGTCTGAGGGTTCCAAAATATTTTCTGAGAGCACAGTAATAGGTTTTATTCTCATAGTGGAAAATGTGGATATTAATAGATATTTTATAACTAAAAAAGCCTGATACTGCCGGGGTAAAAAAAAACCCCAGAATAATATTGCAAGAATAAAACAAAAGAAACAATTCCCTTTTCAATCCATCCCCCAACTGCAAAAGTAGATATTTATCAAAATCATGTAAAAAAAGAAAAATATTTATTTTTTGTCTAATGTGATCTGAATATTTACGTAAGATGCTATTAAAGTAAGAACATTTAAGAACTTACTGAAATCTTACATGCTTTACCTAAATGTGTGCACTTCCACTGATGTTGTTTCCATAAAGTTAGTCCCATCAGTGTTTGCATGGGTAGGACTCCTCTTTTTGTCCACATTAATTTTAAAGGACCCAGAACCAGTGCTTGTGGAAGTCCCGTGTGCATTTAACTATTTGCAATTGATTATTGGCTTTGGGGTTAAGTGCACCATTTAAAAATCTATCATCCTTTGGCTCACTGTTCTTGCCATTCATTTGCAATGGTTTGCCTTAGACTTTTCCCTGTTTCTGCAACTGGATTGCCTAATGCCTGTACCTGGAGCTGTGCAATCAGCTTTAATGGTCTTGATGAGCACAGGGACTCGATGCATTTTGCAAAGTTGTGGACAAGGATTCTAGATCTGGACAAGAACTCTATTGTACAGTGAGAACTGAACCTAACCTGAATTTTTGGATTTGATTAAGCTTAAAAAATAATACAATATATTGTTAATATTTGAATCTGAGGAAGAACTGTATTCTCTCAGCTTTTACTTTGCAACAGGCTGAACACACACTGATATCTGAGTGGTTTAAGTCTCCCTTTTAAGACACATTTATACTGTCTGATATCGTTTTTATTTTAGAGAAAACAAAATAAAAAACTTGTTAAAATATTTTCTATATGGAAATGTAGATAATAGGAAATGTAGATAATAGCTTTCTTTTATTTACAAAAAATTTTGTTTGTCCTATATGTTTTATCAAAGATAAACAAGATTAAGTGATGATAAGTAATCTGTCATCATCCAGGGTGCTTTGGGGTTTGGATTTGGGCGTGGGGCTTTTTTGTGTGTATGTTCATAGTTCCATTTTTGTTGAGTAAGGCTGTTTGCTAAACAGCAGTTTCACATTAAACAGGCTAATCAGATTTAAAATGTAAAATTAAATGCCTTTGCACTATGACTCATAGTACTGATCTGAGAAAGTGTTTTGCTCTAAAAGGCCAAGACAAAGCAAGGACTTAGTTCTTTAATCCAGACTGGTCCGGAGTGGGTACCACTATTTTTAAAGAGACTTTGTTCTATCTAAGCCTCAAGCTCCACTGAGCTCAAAGGATGGCTGTGAAAACTTCAACTACTCTAGTTAAGACTTTCTGTCACGAACTTCTTAACAAATTTGGTCATCTTTTCTTACCAAACACAAAGAACTTTACAGGCAAGCTTATATCAGCTGGTGAAAAATGTGTAAGAGAAGAAATGAAATAGAGTTACCCCTTTTCTTTTATAGGAACAACTTAGGAGAGGGAAGATATAATCAGAAACCAAACATACAGACACTGGTATAACTTTCTTCCCATTTTAATCAAGTGTAAAAAGGACAAATAATTGAACTAGGGAACTTCAATATACTTACAGATTCTCATAATATGCAGAAAATCTTTACAGTTCTACTCTCCAAGGAGATTCTTGAGTAAATAATAATGACTTTGGCCTCTTGGATAAATGAAGATGGATGCAGTGAGAAAAATCTAATTATAGATTTCTCCTGCCTTGACTCTTATCTGGTGCACCAGTATTATATTGTTGGTACTTCATATATATATTTCAGTAGTGGTACACTAAAACAAAGTGTAATACAGGAAAAAGGGAGCACAAAAACTTCAACAGATTTGTTTCTATATTAGTTCAGTGTTAAATCTGGTGAATTTGGAAACAAAGAATCTACCAATTTCTTTGAAAATTATCCAGTACTACCAAGTCAATACAACTACACTGCAAAGTCTGGTCTGTTCTGTGTATCATCAACAAAATTGTTCACTAAGGGCCATGTCTTCACTAGGAACAATTTAAAGTTATTCCTACAGTAGTGTGCCATAGCAGTAACTCTTTCTAAACAAGGATGCAGCCTCTCCAGTGAAAGTTGTGTATTTCATACTTTATTTGATTACTTCTGAATTAAACAAGCTAAGCAGCTGAATAAATTTAACAGCTAAAAGCTCTGGGATTTTTGTATGTTGTTTTGTTTAGCTTTTCTTTTTTAAAGGCAAGTATGCTTATAACAGGAGCTTCTATAAGACATTTTCATATCAGTGGATCACAGGGCTATGCCCACAGAAGTCTGTAATGTAGGCATAGCTGAATTTCAAGTTGGAACAGGCAGCAGAATATAGAAACTGTTATTGAGTGCATTACTGGAAGAAAATAAGGACACAGCTGCTCTGGCCATTTTTACTGCTAACACTGAGGGGAATGGAAATACAGCCTTTTCATGTGAGAGCCCACTCTGGTCTGGCAGAGCCCACACATAGAAAAAGGGACATATTTTCTATTTGAAACATAAAGCCAATTATAGAATGATTTGGGCTGGGAGGACCTTACAGATCAGTTGCAACCATCCCTGTGCTGGGCAGGGACATTTTCCACTAGAACAGGCTGATCTGTATATATTTGATCAAACTAATGGAGAGAAGTACAAACATTTAACTCCATAGTAACTCATTTTACAGTGTCCTTGAAGGAACATATTAAACTTTAAAAGTCTTCTTGGCCATTTGAGAGTTAATCCTCTGCTCTCTCAGAGTGTTTTTCTTCAGTATCAGTTACAAGTGATGGCAATAATTAATTCTGGACCTGACTTTTTTTTTTTTTTTTTTTTTTTTTTTTTTTTTCTGCAATGTTCTCTTAGATTCCTGGCTTCTCTCATTTATCTGGAAGGACCATAAAGTGTTTGCAGTCACAAACCATCTTTTCATTCTCACATTTTACAATGTGTAGGACAATAGGATCATGGTTCACCAGTATGGTTCCAGCTAGTAGCTACTAATAACAACAATGCATCACATGGGCTAGACAGCTGGGAGATATGGAAAGCCTCAGATTCCTTTGATGTTGGAAAAATATGCAACGGAGTGGGATGCAGCCGTGAAAAGCTTGTTTGCGTAGACAAGCCAAAGTTTGTAGCCCACAGAGGGATTTGAAAGGCTGCCTTTGTGCTGACCACAGGGCATGCAGGAGATGTGGTGAAAAAGAAAAGCTTAGGAAACCTCCACTTCAAGTATGCATATGGTTAAAGGTTTTCATGACAGATAATGATAAGTTAATGTCTAAATATTGTTTGCAAATTTGCAGAGAAAGTAGGGCAGTATTTTGAATTACTTTGGTTGAAGTTAAGTACATAAAATCACTTGTATACTTTATGAATCATTAGAGAAACAATAGGGACTAAAGCTACTTGCATAAAACAGATTGAAATTTATAAGAAAATAAATTTGGAAAGTTTTCCGCTTTTTTTTTTAGTGCATAAGACTGAAGAACAAGTAGGACAGTGATTAAAATATTTTTCCACCAAGACCCACTTCAGTAAAATCCATACAGTAATTAATGTATTTTGAACATTGACAAACTCCAGAACTCCATTGGTGCGTTCAAAACTTGATCAGTCACACTGGATGTCAATATTCCAGCTTAATTCACTCTCCTGAGAAAACAGTTTCCAAAAATCTAGGAGGTACTACTAAACCTCAAACCACAAGATGAGTCAG
This sequence comes from Petroica traversi, assembly GCA_025920805.1. Lineage (NCBI taxonomy): Eukaryota > Metazoa > Chordata > Aves > Passeriformes > Petroicidae > Petroica > Petroica traversi. The sequence goes on from JAHLSL010000017.1 coordinate 20,276,589, forward strand.
AATATTAAAATAAAAAGTATTAATGTGCATAATTACTGTTATAGTTGTGTTAATCTAGAGATGTAAAAGAGGCAAGTCCTGTGGAGAAAGAAAATCTCTCTTGCAAAGCTAACTGATAGATTTGGAAAAGAAGCAGTACTCCCATCCCACCTCCAGTTTATTTCCTCCCCTTTATTTGAATAATATTGAATATAAAATAATATGTCTGCTGAAACTGAGTCATGTGAAGGTAAGAGGACTATTTTCAGCACAAATAGCAAGTGGTAAGATTAGGTCCTGTCGTGTTCTTTCTAAATGCCTAAAGGTACAACATGGCACAAATCAGAGTCTAGATGCACTGATAGTATTTATATGAATTCTAAATACCCTCCTGGAGTTTTATTCAGGGGAAAGCTAATGGATATGTGGATTTTTGAAACACAAGAGTTTCAAAGTGGATTGCATAAGAAATTTCTCTTCCCCTTTTTTCAGTTGCTACCATCTCAATTATGACCAGTCTGAATAAAAAGTTCCTAAGGGAGAGTCCAATATAGGGAGACTTGTTCTCTGTCAAGGTTTCCTAACTATCTTTTAAGTTTCACTGAATTTTAGGAAGACACAATTCAGATGTAAATTTAGGGTTGATAAAAAATCATACAAACATTTCAAATCTAATGGCTCACCTTCTTTTATTAATTTATGTGTGTGTATATTTATGTTTAATTCTGGGGGAAAAAAGTCTCAAAGTCCCAAAATCTATTCTTGTTATTTATATTACCCTTGATAAGGAATATAGTCTCTTGAACATCTAAAGTCTTCATACATTTGGAAATAATGACATTGAAAGCAAAGGTAAGTAAATGACAGCACAAGCAAAAACCAAAAGTCTAGGATAGTGTTTAAATTTATACATACTAAGATGCAGTGCAGATATGATTCAAAATAATTAACCGTACTTAATTATTGGGGGGGGATAAAAAAGGCACACTGCATGGCCAAAAGATAAGTGCTCCATGCTAAGTTCAGAGAATTCATGCTGCACATCCTGTGCTATGTGCCCATCTCTTGTTCATCATGAAAAGCAACCAAGTATAGATACATTCATTTTAAGACAAGGGATGACATAGACTTAGCCTGGATGTGTGCATATCACAGGACAGAAAATGCTCTCCTTCAGGAAGTTATTTTACCTTTTTCTATCTAGTACAAAATTTATTTTTGCTTCCTATCCTTTGGTAAGTCATTCAATCTTGAATTAAATACTCAGTTATGATAAATTTGCCACTCTTCTTGGCAAGCTGCAACAATGATTAATTACTGCTCTTCCTAAAATCTGCCTCTTCTTCCTAATTTTCACTTTTCTGTCTTCAATTTACCCAGAAACTGAATCATTTTATGCTGTTTTCTGTCAGATTAAAGTGTACCAAATATCTAAAGTCTTTTCCTCTGAGTTCTTATGAATCGTGATCAAGTTGCCTTTTAAACTTCTGTTTGATACACCTAAGTAGGTTGTGCATCAGGATAGTAAACCTGAAAATAAGTCTCTCTAGGTGAAGAATTCACTCTGGCTGAGAAAACTGTGTGACATTTGGAAGAATTTCTTAAGGATATCGGTACATTTTTTCATAATTTTTTTAGTTGTACTCACAGGTTCTTGAAAAAAGAAAAGAAAAAGAAAAACACAGATCCTGTCCATCAAAATTCTCTTCACAGTCTTGACTTTCCTGACTAGCTATTGATTGAGCTGTGTTTTGTCTGCATTAACCATTCTGCTGTGGGGTAAACCTGCCCATGATCAGGTGCTAAGATGTTTCAATAACTTTCCTATTCTTTTTCTGAATGCTTCAAACCCTTTAGTTTGATTCTCCCTGCCAGGCGTGTCAAAAATATAAATTCAAGCTGCCAACTTTCACTTACTTGGAGACAGATTTTTTTTTTTTTAAACCTTAAAAGTGCAGGTAAGCAAATTTGTTTCAGGATATCATTAGCCTAAGGATATGCTAACCCTGACTCATGGATGCTGGGGATCTAATTTCTCATGTCTTCTGAGAAAATCCCTACAGGCATGATTTTTGGAGCCTAAATATATTTTTAAAGATGGCCCTTGCAGCCTTAGTGCCAGAATATTTAGAATTGCTCTAACACTTTTTATATACACAACATAGGACAACTATGCTTAGCTTTTGGATGTGAGCACTCAGCACCGCTATAAATCAGTCTCCCTATGTCTTGGGTTGAATATTTACAAACATTCTTTCTTTTAAGTTATCTTTCACTCATTAACTCTTTTTATTTTTTTTTTTCCCAGTCACTGTATGCCATTTCTTTTCCATTTCATTTGAATAGTCACGTTACTTGAACACTCAGCATCTCAAGTTGTTTGCCATGAGGAGAGGGATTTTGATAATTTCCTCCTCCTCAACCAAGTGCAAATTTGGGTCTGCTTTGGCTTTCCAAGAAATCCTACACTTAGATCTTTCTTCTTTAGGTTGAAATTTCAAATTATTTCTAAATTTAATTCTGTATGGTGTATATTGTATATGCCAGACACCCCTTGTGCTCTTGGTGACTCCTGAAACCTGATTTGCTTCTGGAGCGTCATTCCTTTAGTTCCTTTTACTTCACTCCTTATCCCTAGAAGTGGATAGAAGGAAAGCTGTGCAGAGCTCTGAAGCCTCTGTCCTCGAGCCATACTTGCGTGACCACTCTTACACTTATATTCCCCTACACCACATTGTTATTCTGGAACCACAGATGCTCTATTCTACTCAGACTAACTACCAGAATAGCTACCTGTAATCAATATCTATTATTTACAGGACATATATCAACATTAGAACAGCAATAGATGTTGTAGCCTGAAATTATGCAAAGCTGAGAAAGGCTAAAATAAATTAGGTGATGTCCACCTGGTCATTAGGCATTTGCAGCTTCAGCTGTGTAAGCTGGAATAAACCTTTTCACTGGCAAAGGCAAGAACAGATGGAAGAGACAGAAAAACCTCATCCTGAGTCCTTTCAGATATTAAAAACCTGTAACCTGTCACTAGCCATGGGGATACTGCATTACTTGACTGCAGGGACACACTATTTATCTCATTAGATTAGGTGAATCTAGTCTTTGGAGACCAGGATATAACTAGGCTAGGACTAGGCTACCACCAATGGTGAGGAGCAAAATGTGTGTTCCTGAGCCTGACATGCTAATCATGGGAAAGATACAGTTTCAGAGCTCTTTGGGTTGTGCTAGTCATGAAATCAAATATAGTTGGAAACCTTAAAAGTATAAGGAGCTCTCCAAAATTTTAATTTCCAACATTGAATAATTTCCAATGAATTTCCAGGAGTGAAATTTCTCCTGCAGTAGTTGAAAGGTGGAATTTACATCTCACCAACTAGATTGGCTTTTTAATTTTTTTTTTCCTAAATTCTTGACTTTGAGGAATTATTCCATTAATTGGATAATGTTGGCCCAGGCTTTATTATAAATTATTAGATAAATGCAGGTTGGACCATGAGACCAAGAGAAGAAGGATCTTTGCTGGGCTACTTGCAGGGAGATGTAAACCATGCTTGTACATCTGTGTGGTTGCCTGTTTGTCGTGGTGTGGGCAGACTCTGGTTCCACCTTTTCATGTCAACCACAGTGTTTAATAATTTATGGTGACCTCCACCTGCACTGCATTACTTTAGAAGAGCAAAACTGAGCAAGATGTGCACCCCTTGATTTGAAGGATCAACAGCAACAATTCTCCCATGTATAGCCTTGTCCAGGTTGCATGTGGAATGTAGTAGTTTTCTTTCTTGATGAGCTTCCAGTATGCTGAGGATATTCCAATATGCGAAAACATCTGCATCTGGGGGATAAAGTCATGAAGGATGCTGATAGAGCATTTTGATAAAGTAGTTTTGCTGGAGCCATAAACAGACACCTGAAAACATGATCTACGTCCTTGGACTAGCAGTGAAACCACAAAGCAATAGAATGAAACCAAACTACATAGAATTAGATCCTAGGTTCAGACTAGTATCTCTTTTTAAAGTCACTGGCAGCTACTCATTCATATCCAGAGGAAGAAAGCGGTCTCTAAGAGTAATTAAATGACTCTTGTTTACTGCCATCAGTTGATTAGTGTGGTGAATTAATGCAACCTGCAGAAAACCACTTAGCAGGCACCATAAAGCACTGTGTAAAATATTTCTCTATTTCAAATCTTGCGAGCCTGTAAAATCCCTGAGGATTGCACAATCCCTAGCAAACCTTTGAGCTGGGATCAAACACTTTGCAACTGATGGCATTCACTTTAAACCATCCTATTCTGTAGCAATATGCAATTTATGCAGCATTTGCTGCTCTTGTGTAATGAATGGGTATTACAGAAGGCCCACAGGAACATTAAAAAGTACATGTTACACATTCCATATGAATACCAGAAGGTTATCTTCAGTAGAGTAATCTTTTGGTATACATGATAGTAATAAAACTTGTGCTTTAAAGGAGGCAGTGATTATTGAGAAATAAAAGCATTGTAAGTCTTTATGAAGAGGTTGCCAGTCTAAGTAGTAATTTGGAAGTCCGAGGACAAGTATTCAGCAGGCATCTCTTAAATCTGATCCTAGGAGGGACTGAAGGCACAGCTTTGTGATTTCTTGGTGTTTCTTGGGGATTAAAAATAACACTTTCTTCTCATTTAACATATTTTAACAAAAAACATTCATCACACAAATGAAGCCTTAATGAAAATAGCTTAAGTTCCTATCTGCTGATTGTTAAAGAATGTTTTCTGGCACATTTAATAAATGCAAACTGGTGTTTTGGTCAAAGAAAGAAGGCTGTTATCCACATTCATTGAACATTATATGTTCTTTGTGAACTCTCCTCTGGATCTTGTGCTCATTGTACTGTGTTGTGTTAGCAATCAAATCCCTTTACTTGACAGAAGATCATCATTTTACTGCAGAACAATGATGCTCTAAATGAAGGCTCACCTTAGAACTGCATTACTTCACACTGAAACAATTAAGCTCTGCTTTACTCTGCTTGACAGCCGAATCAGGAGGCATTTTTGATACAAAATATCATTAGGTTTAAATTTTTTTCAAGCTTGTCTAAAGTTTGACATTCTTTCCTTCGTATTTTCTACTAGCTGATTGGATATCCCTCTGCTCAGAATATGGCCATACAAAGGACTTTTCGCTTGCTTTGAAATTACCAGAAATATGACCAATGACAGCTTTTGAGCTACCGTGGTTAATAATGACATATCAAAAGCCAAGGATGGTGATGGGGGAAGGTGGCAGTTTTGCCAATCAGGGAGACCAGAGATCATTTTGACACTCAAACATTTGCAGTTCAAACCCTAAACCTCTCTATGGATAGGGTAATCAAAGATAAGTGGCTCTGTGCCTAGTATCAGTTATTGTTCCTTCTGTATTAGATTATTCATGCTGGACTGAAGCAAGAGCGTCAGAGGAGTCACTCAATAGAAGCTTCCCTCTATCCTACCACAGAATACTGATGAGGGAGGTAGCACAGGGGTACTATGGCAGTTGGGAATTCATCCTTAAGCTTTGGTAAAAGAGGGGTCAACAGTTTCTTAAATGTAATTATATTTTCTTAAGTAATATCCAAGGTTTTGATACTCCATTAATTCTCAGCTTACTGAAATAACTTCCAGAAGGGAGTCAAATAACCTTGGCAATTTTCTCTGACAGTCATTTTTGTTCTTTTGGACATGTAACCTCACATCACATTAGTGTGACAGACAAAATTCTCATCTGAAACAGTCTCTGGACTAGCTCTTTGCGATAGATACCTCTGTGCTGGATCTTCTGAAAGACACTGAAGTGCTGAGATAAAATTAGCTCCATTATTATTTCACATTCAGCTAATGTATGAATTATGTATATATATATATATATATATATATATATATATATATATATATATATATTTGCAATATTATTTTGCTCCATTTTATGGTCACTTTTTATTTATCTTTGCATTTGCTTCTCTTTACTTATTTATTTTAGTATAAGTATCAGCAGAATAAAACTTCTTTTGGCAAAGTTATGTACCATGCATAAGGTGAGGGTTTTTTCCTTTATTTTTTTATGGGATATAAATTGAATTTCAAGATGTCATTTACCTTTACGACATAGTTGTTGGCAAGTGTAATATTATTCATAAAAGGTTCACCTCAGAGTGCATTGCTTGCGTCAGTATTTTGGAGCATGTTTTAGACAATGAGCTGGCTCCAAAGCATGACTAAGGTAATGGAAGAACTATTAGTTGCCATGGTTTTGAAATATGTCCAAAGTTATGTGATGTATAGAAGAATGAAGGAAATAAACAAAGAAATACATCTTTGGCTGATACTGGACTCATACAGCCTCTTGTGCCACTCACAATTTTTATTAATTCAGAGAAGTACTGTTCTTTTTTCTTTACTTTCCAATTAGTAGATATGCAAACAGTTTACATATATATATATATATATATATATATATATAGGAAAAGAATTTATTTAAGCTAGAAGTATTGGATGTTCTCTTAAGGGCTACAATCTTGCTCAGCTAATTTGCTAACCATAGGAAACTTGCACCAAAGGAAAGAAGACCTCTTGTTTCTAGTTGCCATTTAATTAATTATACCATTACTTTGGTAGTTTATAATTCTCAGGAACAGTTTCATCAGTCTGAAATTGCTGCATAAAATACTGTTTTAAAGAGGTTTTTTTTACTGCTTAATGATAGTCTCTTAGGCCTGGACTCACACAGGGAATTTTGGTTCAGTGCAGCAGTGAGCCAAACTTCCTCTTTAGTTCTACTTATCAGCATCCCCAGCCACAAGTTAGGTAAGTATAATTTCCACACAATGATTAGAGAAATACTTTAATGACCAGAAAGTAAGTTCAAAACAGGATTCACAAGACTCCAGGTACATAAATTCTAAGGTAATTAGGAGGAGTTGCTGAAGTGAAGAACTTGGCTTCAAGCCCTCTTTGTGATACAAAGATGCCTATATCCAGTCTGGATAGACACACCTTTGTGCACTCTTTAATTCTTTCCCAGGTTTACATACTGAAGTTTGTGTAAAGGGCTAAACCACCCACAGAGCAGGAAGAAGTTTCAACTCCCATTTGCCATCCCAACTTTGCTATCAAGCTCTAGGATATTATGTGAAATAAGAATATTAATCTCTGGTGATCATGCCATTCTTATTTCTGTAAGTACTTTAAATATTTACTTCAAGCCAGTGCTCAAATGTATGGTCTACAAATTTAAGTGTACTCTCCCTGGCTCAATGTCAGTGCAAAGTGAATATGTTAACTTAGGAGTAGTCAGGGGTGTCTCCTCCGGTGGGTTTATGCCATGTGGTTAGAGCATAGACTCTAGAGCAGAATGCCACAGCTAAGGAAGACTAAAGATACTTATAAGTCACACTGTGTTTTAGGCACAAAAGAGACACAGAACTGTTCACTGTGTCCAAGAATCAAGAAATTAAATTCCATAGAGGTTTTGTTGACAAAAAGGAGGATCTTTTTGTGATGATCATGAGGCAATTTAAAATTTAAGTGTCTGAAGAAGCAGTTGTTTGACCAAAATCCCTGTTCTTGATTCTTGAATTTATTTTTATCCTCAGAAATTCTCTTTTAGGATCAGCATTTAAAACATGAGGTGAACACTGTAACTGTAGCAGCTCAGTTCTGATGTGGGCTCAGAGTGCTGCAGGTACAAAGAGTAAATAATTGTGCTAGAAACAATTCCCAGACACATCCTTCCAGATGAAAGAGGTTAGAGAAAAGGCTCTGGAGTTACATGCAGAGAAATTATTCATGGGTCTCGTTATTGAAGATGTAACATGTTCTCTCTTTACAATGCCCAGTTTGAGACATTGGCTTGCAGAACAAAAGGCTTTCTGCTGTGACACATGCCTTTTGGGATTATTTAGTCCTGGTTGTATGGACCAAATCTGAGAACAAATATAATTTTGACTGCTTATGAGGGTCGACTTCTTCTCAAAGGCAACCAACAACAGAACAAGAGGAAATTGCCTTAAGCTGTACCAAGGGAGATTCAGGCTGGACATCAGGAAGAATTTTTTCCCTGAAAGGGTCATTAAGCATTGGAATGGGCAGCCCAGGGAGATGAAGGAGTTACCATCCTTGCAGGTGTTCAAGGAACAACTGGACGTGGCACTTAGTGCATGGTGGTGGTCAGAGGCTGGAAATCTTTCTGATTTTATATTCTGGCAGAAAATGGAAAAAAAAAAATTACAAGGTAAAAGTAATGTAACTTAACATTAAGGACTTACTCTTTTTTTTCTTTTTAGTTAATTATGAGAAACACTCTCCATACTCTCAGTCAGCCAGTACTGGCCCCAGTCACTGTCTATGAAAAATGAAAATAGGGTGACTTTTAGCAGTAAAGACTCTGCTCTGTCAGATCTGCTACCATTTAATCAGAATTCTGACTGTGCCAAATAATCAGAATTCTTATTATAGAAAGTACAAATGACAGTCTTACCATAAAATGAGTGTATGCATAAACATACGTTCGTGTATCTGATAAATAGAAAACTGAAAATCTTTTAAGAACCAATTATTTCTAAACTAAACAAAATATGCTTCTAGCTCTTTTTCTGGCACAGGCATCTATCAAACAATAACAGGGCATCTGTTGAATAGATGTGCACAAGCAAAGAAAGCAGGATTAATTTTTATTTGTTGTTCATAAAAGATGTTGCCACAGTTTTAGATATTCAATTTTGTATAAACATTTAAGTGAATAAATGAATAAAGTACAGTTACAATGAATAAATGCCAATAAAGACTGTGATTACATACAAAGCAACACAGCAGGAATTTCAATAGGTTGAAAATGTAGTCACATCTACTCAAGAGGGTGTTAACAGTATGCTTCAGACTCCCTGCTGTCGTGTAGAAGCAACAAGAATGCCTATTGCCCAAACATTTCCCAAAGCAAATAACTTTAAATACTGACTTTCTTCCTGAGGAAATGTCAGATATTGATGATTGTCATTAACATATATCTCTACTAAAAGGCTTATTTGAATGATTTGTTCATTATTGGTCTTCTACCAATTTGTAGGGGAAAAGTTTTCGTGCATTAATAAAGAATGAACACATGTAGAAGGGATAGAAGTATGGATTTACTAATATGTTGGGCATTATACTGGTTTTCATTAAAGATTTATTGAGCTGGAGAGTGGATGCTGGTCATAATCCTAAATTTATGGGAGAAATTGCCATGTAAATTAACGTTGCAATACCACATTCTTTGGGAAAACAAAACATGATTTTTTTAGATACAAAATATGTAAGAATGTATTTTTTGCTCCATAATTTTATTTTATTCTTTCAAGAATTCTATGTGCATTTTACTATTTAAAAGTTCTCTGATGCATTAATTATCAGTTGACTTAGTCTATAATTGATAACAAAATGTTCACAACTGAATCTTACCCATCCCCATCAAGCATCCCAGTCACCCAGACCAGAGGAAAAAACAGGCTGGACCATACTAGAGGAATAAATAGGTCCTCTGAGCTCATAGAGAAAAAGATGCATTGGGTCTCTTTGTTGTGCTAATACTCTCCTAAATCTTATGCCCTCTTTGGCAATTACATGCTATTTGACTTTAAGATGCTGGTCTTCTATCATTTTAATCAGCTGCTGCCCAGTGCTCAAAGAGAAAAGTCTGCTAAGTGTTGGCAAATACTTACAAAGATGCTGACATACCAGTAAGTGTAGCACAGCCAGCCAGCCCACAAGAACATCTATGCAGAGTAAACTGGGCGAGTGGCACCCACGGGGTTTATGGTAAGTTTAAACATTTCCTCAGGAAATTGTTTCCATATTCTCTTTGCTTCTGCTTACATGCCTTGATGGTCAAACATAAGGTTTTTTGTACTAATGTTCTATGAACCCTTTCCCATCAATTGGGTCAATTGCAGGACAACTTATCTGGTCTTTGCAAGAATTATGGGATGTTTCTAGAGAAGTAATGAGAGCTGATTGATTTTCTCCACATCCCCCATTCACAGTAAATGTGCTTCTGCCAGAGCAGAACTCTGGGGTCTTCCCTGCATTTCTAGCTAGTCAGTGTTTCAGTTAGTGTAGGTTTCAATCACTTCTAAAAACAGATTAAAGGTTATTTAGGAAAGGTCGTAGTAATGAAGGGCAAAAGCGCCAGTTAACCCTTTACCGGAGGAATCACTAAGTCTGGGCAGAACAGTAAAACTGTAAGGGTGAATTTGCTAAATTCTACATGAATCTCTCCAGAAAAGTGCAGTTGAGAAATACAAAAAGTAGCCACAAAAGCAGTTTTACCTTCTACCCTGACCTTAAAAGGAACTTCTAGAGACTTCATATCTTAAGTGTGTAAAGCACAAAAAAAGGTCTCCCTTCGCAAAAAACTCCCCGAACCCAAAGAAAACAATTTGAAGAACGGTCCTTGCTACCAGGAAAGTATCAGCATTTCTCATACTTTTTTCAACCACTAAATCCTAGGAAACTTTGCAAACACTAATAAAATTTCTTACTTTATTATCTGAAGATCTAAGAACTAAATTCATAATGATATTTTACTCAAAGGTTTGCACAACTTGCAGCAGTAGATCATATAGATTTTTCATTATGACAGCATAAAAATTTTAGTGTTGTTATTAAAATTAACATATTTTAAAGCCTTAACTGATCAGAAGGACAAAACCTTTTCCTGTTAATAGAGTAAATTCTAATAGAATACTTGCTAAAGTTTAGTTTCATCTTGATGTTGTTTTGATTACTTTAGGAGGATCTATCCATTCCCTTTGTTGCATTACTGCACAAGGTTCTTTGGCATTATAATACGTCTGTGTACTCCTAATGCAAAACAGCAGAAGACCAGAGGAAAGGGAAGTACAAGGAACCCAGATCCTGACCCTTGTGGCAAACATGGTTCTCAAAGATTGTCCTCACTGCTATGCTCAGGACTGCAAATCCCCAGAGGAATGTACCTGCACATTTATAGGTGGCAACATGAGAAGGATCTGTAGGTGGGACAAAAAGGGATCTAGACAGATGCTGGACTAACTGTAGGTACAGCACGATACATAGGAATTACTTCCCTGACATTGTTGCATTTACTTTTAATGTTTCTGGAAGTTGACAGTCTGTGCATGGCTGTTGGAATTTGTTTTGAAATAAAGCTCTGGAGACATTATTAAGTCCATAGTGAAGCTGAAAGGTCCCAGAAGTCCTGGAGCAGGGACTCCTGTAAAGTGTTCGAAATGCAATACGATTGAAAGTCACCAGAAAAAATATATAAATAAGTAAATAAATAAAAGTCACGTACCTGGTTATCTGCCCTTGAAATTTTAATCAAAATGCAAAGATTATTGATCCTCATATTTGGATTTCACATGCATAGTATAGCAAAAATAACATACAGTGAAAACAACACAGGACTAAGATATTACAAAGCCTAATAAATGTAAGTTAAAAATGTGTCCCTGCCTCAGTAGGGCAGTGAAGGACTCTGATCAGAAAAGTAGATGATGAACATTAGTAGAGCAGGACAGTATGTTTAAAGCTTTTGTGGGGTTAAAAAGAGTTTCACTACAATTAAATAAAAATTTAAGAAACTTCAGGGTTGTGGAAACTGTATTTATCCTGACAGAATAAGCTATGAGGGGAAAAGAGAGAGAAGATGTGCAGTATATCTAGGCTGGTCACAGAGGAGACATCACTGTGCCTGTCTCCTCTATGTGTTCATTCCAAAATTGAGGATGAATTGCTTCTAATAGGAGTAAAAGCTCAGAAGACCAATTTGACACAGCTCAATTAGTTTATTGATCAGAGCTATGAAACCACAACCAATCAAACCCATAATGTATGTGTTACCAACGTCTGCTGGGCTCTTCCAATGGTTTTGTTGAAGCAAAGCATATTTTTCTTGTGTTGAGTTACATTAATAGCTTTGTTGTTATGAAGAAAATCTGCAGAAAAAAAATTATCATCCTTCTGGCACTTATTAAAGAATGAAGTATTGTTGACAAGTGTTGTACACAGTCTAAAGATACATTCATATTTTAGTATTTGTAATGTTTTGTAATTTGGAATATACAAAGCCCTATTGCAAACATTTTTTTTTTTTTGTGCTAGAGTTTGAGAATCATCAGAGGAATAGACAATTTACTATCAACAAAAGAAAGGTCTTTATCGACCAATATCTGAAAACAGCTTAGCTAACAAAAAATGCTATTTGCTACTTGTACAGGTGCAGGTTAGGCAATTTCCTTCAGGACCTGCAGGACAGGCAGATATTGCAAACAGAGCATTTGTAATTTTTGCATGTTTTAGTAAGGGGTCATTTCCCTCTTCAACACTTTTGACAAGGTAATACATCTGTTAATGATGAAAGTTTCCCAGTAATTTCTAGCCTATGATTTCTTTTAGTGGCTGAAAATAACATGAACACATTTGTGTTTAAGTTATATGTTGTCTGGTTTGTATGTTTTTTATTTGGGCAGAAATGATCCAGAAATTGTCAGACTAATGTTATTTTAAAAGTCATCTGAAAGGCATCGCATTAGGTCCCTGTTCTGTGGAGCAAGAACTTGACATTTGTCAGGTTGACTTCTGAGGTGAAAAGAATATAATTTCTTTATTTTTTTTCCTGATTTTATCAAAACTTATCCAAATTGAATAAACTACAAAGTTTTTGAGGTATTATTAACTTAATTATGTATGACTTGATAAAATCATTTTTTCTGTCCTCTGAATATGCTCTTGTTTGTTCTTCTTAGTTGTCTCCTGAGCTATAGCCCTGTCCCTGCCTCCCCAAATATCCAGGCATGCTCCATCCTGGGGATTCAGATGTTTAGGAGGATATTGTTGATTACAAGAATATTTCTGTGTCTCTTGTTGCTTCTGTCTTTCAGGGGTGTTGTGACTCCAGACTCTGCAGCTGAGTTCCCAGATTTACAATCAGCTCTGGCTAATGAGGAAAAACTCTAGAAAAGAGCTTTAACTGACTGGACAAAGGGAAGGTAGGAAGTGATCGGATACATTAAAAAAAAGTGAAAGGAGGAGACTAGACAAAGAGGAGGAAAGGGAGAGACAGAAGAAACAGGAGAGGGGAATAAAGATAAGCTGAAGAGAAGATGAGCTGAGAATAGCTCAGAACCACTCTCCTTCAGAAGCTGAGCAGTTCTTTGATCACACTGCTAGATACTCCTTTGCCATATAACAAACTGCTGCCAAGCTGTCAGCTACTTGGTTCTGTCCCTCTCTGCATGGTGACCCACACAGAAGAGAACAATATTCTGCAGTGATGGTCTAATCTTTCCTTTTAAACTTTAGGTTGCACTGGGCTGCATATTTGAATCCCCCCTTGATCCTGTGGAGAGGAAGTTCAGGAGCCAGGTTCCTTCAGGAAAACACTTTGAATAATATATACATAGGCTTCCACAGGAAGCCTTATTTCCATCACTTCCTGGCTTTTGAGTAACTGATTTACAGTTTTAATACTTTTAGCAACAATTTTGGGCAGAATATATGTATATCTGTGCAATTGTATTCTCCTTGAAGTTAACCTTAGCTAATTTTTGCAAAGATCTGAATTTTAGGCTCCTCTGTTAGTTAAGCTAATTCTGTACTCTTCTGAGATTTTTGTTTCTCTATCAAAGTATCTTGAAAAAGTATGTTTTTTACTGACCTATTTTGTGATTGAAATATTAATCTTTGAGGGTATGCTTGGCCAAAGTACAGCATTCACTTCTAATAAATAACCTCCCAAATTCACAGTTTCTCTGCTGGATTGCTTTCAGCTGCTTGTATGCACAGGCAGCAGTCCCGCTGTACCAGTTAGATATATATTTTCAGAGGAACTGGCACTGAAGACAGCTAATTGTGTTTAAGTTCATCTTAGAAAAGTCTATTGTAAAAACTGAAACATAATCAAGTCACAATTAGAAATGCAACTGGCTAGATCTCTTCCATTATAAAAGCAATAAGGAAGCATCACATGGAGATCCATTATTAATGAACTAATACATAGAGTACAAAAGAGTAATTTGTAAATTGCTTTTAAAATTTAAACATTTTCATATAATGGGACAGCCATACAGATAACTTTTTAAAACAAATACTTTAAAATTTAAACAACCAAAAAGGAAAAAAACCAAGATTTCTTTGCAACAAATTATGTTAGTCAACAGGACTTTTCATTCTTTAGTATACTTTCAAGGATGCAGTAGACAAATGATGAAGGTAGATTGATTTATAAACTTAAAAATGGGCATAGTACATTTCTTTTCTATATTATTAGAGACAGGGTATTATTTGCAGTGACACAATAAAAGACAAGGAAGAAAGAATGGTAGAATATCAGGAATGCTGGGACAGAGGATGTCATTCAATTATCTCTCTAAGGCCTATGGGATTGTCTTTTCCCTGTTTTGTTGTCGATGTCTGCTCCCTCCAGCTGTTCCTTTACAACTTTGCCTCACTGTAGCACTTTTAGATATTTTTCTGCATGCCTCTCCCAGGGATCAGGAGTCTCAGAACAATCATAATCCCTGGCATAATGTGGGAGTCTCAGAATGAGGACAGAATCACTGCATACAAATCAGGATGGCTGGTGAGCCTGCACAGCATCCATCTATCACACTGCGCTTTCACAGGGCTGCAACATATATCTCACACTAACCACATCCAAGGGGCTTTGTCAGCTGTCATGTTAGTATTTTCCTATATTTTTTAAAATATAAAGGGTGAATATTAGTCTGAATTGCAAAGCTTTTCAAGAAAAGGAGATTGAGGGACTAACTAGAGGTTTAGGCAGCAAAATGTGATCTATGACTTCTGAAGCAAAGATGATACAGCCAAATTTCTGTAGTGTTGTACAATTTTCTTCTCCAGTATTTAGAAGAGAAAAAGGCTCCTTCTTTTTAGCTGCACAGTTTTTGATGGCAGCATTTTATGATACTTGAAATTTTTCTGTTTGTCTCTGTTTTGTTCTCTGACTCCTTGAGACCTCCAATAGGGACCTTCTAGAAAGAGAATGAAGAAAACTTCCAGTATGAACATCTACCAATTTTTTTGAAGACTGTAGAAAGATGCTGAGGTGAATTAGAACTCATTACCTTCAGTGCCACCTGCTGGGAAGCAGTCATTTTTATTTTTTTGCTCCAGTTTTTTTGATTGATAATCAAATAGTTACCAATATTTCACTCAGGCCTGTCCTGCTCTTGTCAGATAATTATTCCTGCTTGGACAGAAAACTTAATAATCTGCATATTTTTAAGATGTATTCTTTATACTTGACAAAATGCCGTATATCATGTTCAGACCCAAGTGCAACGTTTGCCCATTATTCTAGATTATTATTCTTCACTGATTCATTCAGTCTAGCAGCTTATTTTTTAGCTGTGTTTGTATGTATTTTTCTTACTGTTTTTGATACATCCCATTCTTATAAAATGCCTCTAATGAGGGAAAATATGTCATTATATATAAAATATCCATTTTGTATATTTTCCCTGCCTAAACTGTGTGTAAAAACCTAATGTACAATTTCTGTTTCATGTTTAGCTTAGGTTTTTTGTTTCCCTTAAAGTTATTTTATCTACACATTTTTATTTTTTTTCCCTCCGGGTCATAGTTCTTTTAATTTCCCAGTGTGAAGCAGGATTCTGGCACCTTTTGGAAATCAAAGCATTGAATTAGATATAGAGGGACATACGTCTTTTCTAAAGGTCCCTGAATGCTACAATGTAATTGACTACTGTAATATACCCCACCACAAGGAGGAATAATTTTTTGTGTAGATGGTGCCCTATGGAAGTGAAAACATACAGACTCTGCTGCCAAAGGAAAAGTTCATAAAAGGCACCAGGATACATCAGGAACCTGGAAAAAAACATGCAGCAATTAATCATATTGTTCAGAGTCTGAAGCCGCATCTGATTTTGGTGTAGAAGGAGTTTCCCAAATTACTGTCCCATATCTCCAGTGCTAGGCATTGCATCTCATTCCAGCTGGGAGCTCTGCCAGACTGGCACAGAGGAACCCAGTGCATTGGGCAGTTCACCACAGCCAGAGCTGCCTCAGAGACTGGACTCTCATGAGCCTGGCAGCAGTGCTAAAGGCAGGGCATATCAGCCCAAGGAGAACACAGTCTAGCTGTACTGCTTTCAATACCTGCTTTACCCCAAAGCACATTTGAAGGGTGAACATAATCAGAAACAGTGAAATAGAACAACAAATGGAAGATTTTCCAACTGAATATGTACCTCAATGAGTACTGCAGTGCTGTGACAGCAGACATCTGGTGTGGATCTGCTGTCAGCCAGTGATTACCATGTTTCTCATCCTTAGTGACAGTGAGATTCCTCATATCTTTAAATTGAAGCAATTAAATCTCAGGTGTGATTGGTACAAACAACATCTTACAAGTATGCCTTCATCATACCACCCTGATGTTCTATTGATTACTTTAGTACATCATCCTTTCTCTAGGGGATGACCATTTGTTTTGACTGTTGATCATATCTGAACTCATCTATTCAAGGGGGAGTGGCTATGCTCATAGAAGTTATTGGGGTTTTTTTTCTGATTAGTGAGTTTCTGTACCATAAAAGGATTTATGACATAGTTGAAAACAAGAAGGGAGTATTCTTTGGTAAAGTGACAGTATTTAATTGTATTATTCAGTGAAATCTACATATATTAAAATGCTGTTTTTCAAGCAAATCCTTTGATATTCTGTCCATCAACCACTGACCCATAGAGCTGCAAATAAACCTTAAGTAACCAGAGGAAATAGTGGTGATTTTTGGTATTTGGAATCCCAGTTGAAATATTTATAGTGCTTACAGATTCATACATGAGAATATTTTAAAGTTATATTAGGCATTTCAGAATTGGAAAAGCATTTTGTATCATGTTATTAAAAACAGAGGTCTAATATTTCCTCCTCATTCACAGTTTTGGGGACAGCAGGCACAATCTTTCCTAGATTCCTCTAGATGATGAGCACATAAACTGGATGAATCTTGTGACACAGCAATTTATGCTATCAGACTGTCCTAAAGAAGACTGAAAATAGATACTTCCTGCAAATATTACCAAACTGAAATGTACTCTTTTCCAAAGCCACTACCACAATTCCTGATTGTATATAAGTTTCTAAGATTTAGCATGCTCTTTGTCCCACTGTACATAGAATCAAGCTGTTAGAGAATTACACAGCTTTCTAGCATTTCTGTAGTGCTAACAAGATGGAAATGCTTCATACTAAAGGGCAGTCTTTTGCCTCAGATACCTGGAGCCAATTACACTGAACAATCACAACTCACGATTACCGTGGTTTAAAACAGGATTTTAAGGGATCAGGGTCTGTGCTGATAATTAATTCAGTCTACAAGTGGTTGGTATTTTCTCCTCCACTGGATCTTCTGAATTTGGGAGACCTGAGCTGGCTCTAAATACAATTAAACTGGTCTCAGAAAATGCAAAAAGAACCATTTGCCCTGGCTGTTCAGAAAAAGAAAGCACTCAAGGTTTCACTTGAATGCCTTTAATATTGGCTTCTGTCATGATTTCCTGTTTGTCAAGAAACCTAACAGGTTTCTTTCAAACAGGAGCAACCTGAAATCCTCTTTGAATGCAAGAGAAAGCAGCTATCTTTCATCTATCATCTTCTAAGGGGATTTGCATGTAATAATTTTTTTTCTATTAAAAATTATGCTTGTCTGATAAGATATAATACAATCTGCAAAAGGCTGCAACCACAGCTTACAATACCATCCTCATCTAACTTTTCCAGTCAGCTTGTTCCGTGTGTTTTCTCTATACATCAAAGAATATCCTTTGATTATAGACTGTGCAGTTGCTTGAATGTAGGTACCTTAAAAATCTGACTGACAGATCTAGAGTCAACACAGCACAATTAAGAATAAATAAAGTTTTAATTAATTACCAGCCACTGTATGCTGAATTTTTCACCTTATATTCACTAATTGCTATAAAAACTGCTCTCATTCAGCAATACAAACTTCAGTGGGCTACCAAAGATCAGTTTTGGGTGTGACAAGTGACACTTGGCAGGTTTAGCATTAATCCCTTGGAGTTGCTAGGGATTCATCCCTGTACTTTTAGTATGTGCTTGGAAACATTAGTTAGGTTTGTGACAAACTGGCTACCTGTGATTTCAGACTAGTTCCTTGTCTTAAGTTGTATGTCCTTTTTAATTCTGTATTATGGAAATTACAAGGGTATCTATCAACATATTTGGGCCTAGACATGCTGCCTCCAACTTTTTTGTTTACTCCTAATATCTTCATGTTTGCTAACCCAGAGAATTTTAAAACCTGAAAAGAAAAAATAAATTTGAAATTTGCAGTAAGCCGTGCAATTCTTTCTTTTTCCCTTGGTCACAAATGGAAAAACCCTGAGATCTCCCAAGTCAGATGAAGCACTTGACATCTGTACAAGGACAAGAAAGCATATATGCTGCCTGTCCTCTAATAGTGGGCACTGGTCTTGGACCTGTATTGCACAGTCTGAAGCCATTTGAGCAGCTTATTTTGGCAGCTTCCTACTTGTAACCAAGTCATTTGAGCAATCCCACTGTGTGATGTGGCATCACATCTCCAACCCTGCTGCACTGCCCAGGAGAATTTGTTTGGGGTGGATGATAGGATTATTGTTCCCCACTCCAGCTCTTCTTAAACAGCTGTGCCACCCTCCCAACAGCATAACTGAGTAGGAGGAATATCTGCCTTTTAGCTCTTGCAATTTGCAGCCTATGATTTCAGCATGAGCAGCTACTGTCAGGAGTGTGGAATAAAGAGGCAGCCTGCGCACTTGAGCAGCAGAAGCGCACCTAATGCAGCTCTGCCTGCTTCTTTCCAGGAGAGCAGCCACACTGAGCCCTGATATGACTCAGAGCCCTATTTAAAACTCTGCTACCAGCAGCAGTATTGAAATGTAGTTGCCGTGATTTAAAAATAGTTACTGTTGAAAGTATTTGATTCCAGTTTTTCTAAAGAGAGAGGCTGAGGCCAGATAATTCTCTGAACATTCTTGAAAGCAAGTGAGGGAGGCACCCAGTTCTGCATTGAGCTGAACCAGTGATGGGGCCAAAAAGCAGCTACTTTGGGTTGACTTTTTATGAAAATCAGGAGATCGAGGGCTGGAGCACCTTTCCTACAAAGACGAAAGGATGCAGTTGGAGTTGTTCAACCTGGGTCTACAAAGAAGCAGGAGAGGGACATTTTACAAGAGAAATCAGTGACAGGACGAGGTTGTAATGACTTTAAGCAGAAAAAGGTTAGGTTTAGATTAGATACTAAGAAGAATTTCTTTACTTTGACAGTGGAGAGGCCTCGGAACAGGTTGCCCAGAAAAACTCTAAACGCCCCATCCCTGCAAATGTTCAAACCAGGCTGGATGGGGCTCTGAGTAACCAATTCTAGTAGAAGGTTCCCTGTCCGTGGCAGTGGAGTTGGAACTAGGTGACCTTTAAGGTCCTTTCCAACTCAAGACAGTCTTTGATTCTACAATCATAATTCCAAGCTAAGGAAGAGCTTCAAGATGATTAAGTAGTCTGATTTCCTTTTCTTTCTATTTTCATTCTGGCAAAACTGCTTCCATTTTACAGTGTTTTGCAGATAGTCTAGTTCTAGTTATAACTGGTTTTTATAAATAAATTGGTGTTTAACAGACCTGAAATATGTTTTCAGTCTCACTGAGTGCACTAAATGCCCTGTTTTGGGTGACAGCTGCAAAACAAGCAACTGCGCTTATAATAATAATTACTCCAATTTGGTTCTATCAGTCTGTCAGCCTGCATGGGGAACCTTTGAACACCTCCATCTGTTTTTGGTCAAGACATTATTTGAATGAGGTCAAGATTTCATCCATAGTGGCTGCTCTTCTGCATTCCCTGATCAAAAACCAAAAGCAACTAGAAATTTCCTCGAGGAATAAGAGCAGTTGATCTGCTCCTGTGTTTGACTTCTGGCTGGTTCAAAGTATTTTTAAGTGTTCAGGTTGGTAAATTTTCAGGAAAGTTCACACTGCCAAATCTCATTGCAAATATTTAGCAATTCATTGCATATTCATGAAACACTAAATATATTTTAGGTCCTGATGCTTCATTAACAAAACAAGAAAACAGACTGTATAATTCACCCAATATTTAAAATAAACCCATCAAGGCATTTTGATGAGCTCTTTTTTTCCCCCTCACTCATTATTTTTAAAATAATCTTGTCTCAGGTTTGCATATAATTGTATTTTTTTACTCTTTTGCATATTTTAGCTCGTTTTGAGGTTCTGAGTGAATCCCTTCTTTCTGCCAAGAAACAAATTAAAAATCATTGGCTAAAAATATATTAAGAATTCTATGCATAGATATCCTCATTATCAATGACAAAGTTCATGTTCCCAGAACTGATAATCACCTGAAAATCTTACTTGCTTTTATGTTCCTTGAAAAGAGAGGTTTGGATTTTAAAAAAAAGTTAAAATAATCTTTTTTTTTTTCCCTTCTCAGTTAAATTTCCAGGAGCTCAGAGCATTTGGCTCTTCTGTCTGCTCTTCTTCCCCATGGATAACAGTGTCCTCTTTCAGTTACCCTCACTCATGCTAAAATCAATGATCTAAGCATGACCAACCATATCAGCTCTCACTGAAGAGACTGAAGAGTGCTTCAGAATGTTTCAGAATTATTTACCTGTAGTTTGTTTTGCACTCCTCTCCTCCTATATCAAGGCTGTATAGCTGTGTTTGGGTACAAGTCATGAAGTCTTCATGGAGGGTATGAAATACTGTAGATTATTTTCTGTACCACTAAAGGCTACTGTGAGCAGTTCATAGATGTCATTTGGGCTGTATCAGTATTTATTTAATGCTAGAGCTATGCATAAATTTTCTAGGTTTTGGTGACAAGTTCTTTTGTTGTCAAATTACCTAAATGGCCATCACAGAATATCAGGATAAGACCAAGGTCAATAAGGGTGCTTCTTCAACAGTTCTCACGAGGGATGAATTTTTTCTATGTGAAGGACAAAAGTTTGTGTGGTTGATCTGAGATGTTGGATTTAGCTGCTCAGGGACTATCAGCAATCACCAGTGTCCTCACTTTTTCATTCAAACAGAAAAATTAAGACAGCAATTAAAAAATACATAGTGATGCATACCACAGAGCTAAAGGTAAAAAAAAAAAAAAAAAAGGGGAAGGGCTACTAAAGCCCTAAAGCCTGACACATCTCTGGACATGCTTCTGCTCCTGGGAGAAGACTCAGAGAATGAACAGAATGAACAAACAACACATGACAAATGTATAATATATTGAGTGCATTAGTAATCACAAGATGACTGTGAGTCATTGATGTGATGTGGTCAGGAGGAAAAAAGACACCTGAAATTGAAGGATGCAGCAATTCAGGGTAGAGAGGTAATATGCCAACAGAGGCAGCAGTAGCATATCCAGTTCTGGTCCCCATGTTTAGCAAAGGTTATGTGAAAGCATAGCCAACACAGACTGTGAGACAATCAGGGAAATTAATTTATTTCTTTAATTTATGTCTTCCAAGAGACAAATATAAAAATCTGAATTATTTAGGTGAGCAAAATCCTACCAGATATGATTGCTCTGGACAAGTACATAAGAAGGTCGACCACAAATTTGGGAAGCTGAAAGCATTTTCAGCTATGTTGCCACAAGACAAATGAGTCAAAAATGGCCAACCAATCAATTTGAAGTAGAATTTAGGGGCAAGTTTCTAATATTTGGGGCAAGTTTCTAATATTTGGGGCAGTGCATTTCTAAACCACACTTTTGTGATTGGAAAAGGGGAATCAAGGAGCATAATCAGTTTTAAGCAGAATACATTTATGAAAGGGTTTACCTGACAAAATGATGACTGAACCCGTTGACCTGGACTGATCTAGTTCCATGCCTCTATTTTGTAGTCATATTTCTTGACAAACTAAACACAGGCTCCAATATATCACAAAAATGGGTACTGTGTAAGGGAGGAGAATATACAAGGGCAGACTATTCATAGATAAACTATTTTAGTTTTCCTTTTTAAAATTGCATTCCTTCTTAAAAATTGCCGTAATATTTATAATTTTCTATTTTTTTTCCTTTTTTTTTTTAAAGCCAGTTATTCAAAGATGCTGATTTTAATGCATCTTGAGCCCCAAATGCACCATTTTTTTCAAAGTTGCATTAATTATTTCGGTAGAAAATACTGCTTCTCCTTATAAACCTTGTCTCTCTCATGACCTTAGACTGCTATAAAAACACTACTACTCAATGACTTAGGAACACAATTCAATTTTCAGGAGACCTATTTGCTTAGGTTATGTCTATGCTAGTGAAGCTTGCTGGGTAGCTTGGAGGCTATCTGTGACCACAGAAAAAAATTAATTTCTTTTGCCACAGAAGAAATTAAAATAATCTGACAAGGATAAATTTGGTGTCAGCAAAAACATGCACCATATTGTCCTCTAACAAAAGAAGAGTCGTGAAGTTCTGGAAAGTCAGTGACTATTATTATGGAAAAGAAGATGTAGAAAAGTACATTATAATTTGACTGAAATAAAAATGCTCAATATGAAATGTTTTACAAGAGTCTTATCTGTAAGACAAGAATTATCACACTCACAAATGGGAAAACATTTTGATGAGGGTGTTTCAAATGAATGAAACCAAACAAATTCCAAATTCCAAATTAGCCTTGGATTTTAATGAAAGAAGAAAAGTTCTTCACTGGGTTAATCTGGGAGAAACTCCCATTGCTTCTGCAAAGCACAAGGGCATCTCTGTTAATCCTTTCTTTTCACACTTGCTGCTTTTGCAGGTCCTGAGGAAGACATTATTTTCTGAATAGAAATTTAAGTAATTCTTCCGAGTGAGGATAAAAATCTTTATTTCACCCCACTCATTTTATCATCAATGTCATTGATATTTGTATGAGACTGAAACTCGACCTATAGGCAGCTGGACAGTGAAAAGTCAGTGGCCTAGAAGCCACATGTTTAAGAATAGCTGATCAACATCTTCTGCAATGGCTTTAAGTAAGATTAGCCCTTCTACAGCTCTGCAACAGGTCACATCTCTCTCCTCTAAAACTGAACCTATGTTCTCATTTTGCATTTTTCATGATGTAACCTCGACTTCTTTCACAAAGGCAAACTTCTTTGCATCACAAACCTCGACTTCTTTGCATCAAAGCCTTCCATTTAACAGCTACTATTCCTTCAAATGCCTGAATCCATGCACAGATTTACAGAGTTTTGTGTCATTCACTTGTCCAGCAGCAGCTTTGGCATAACTCTTAAATGTGATGACAATTTGACTCAAGATTCCATGCTCTTACATCTTTGTTAGAACTTCCTAAGACTGATGAATTTGATCGTTGCCTTTCTTGGAAAAAGCAATTTTAGCTCTTGATTTTTAGGCGTTTTAAGAGAGTACTTGCATGTAAAACATGCAAGTGTAGTGAACGTCTAATTTGCATGTGAAATGACTGCTGTGGCCTCTGAAGCCTTCAGCTGCAGGTGCTGTATGTGGAATTGATAATTGCACATGCAAATGGGAGGTGACCATTTTCACATTTAGAAACACAACATACACATCAGTAATTATAACTGCAGGCTTAGCCTACATAGAATCAAGTAGGTGGTGTTTCATATAGACCTGAACTTATTGCACACAAGTGATCTGTGCAACAGATGAATGCAAATGAAAATGAAATTTTTAAAATTAATTGGACTCCTGGGCAGCAAATGAGGTGTGAGGTACATAAATGTCAGAGCAGAAAATAAAAGGTAAATATTTAAGGAAAGTTATTGCAGCATAGCAATCACAGGTGAAGTAAAAAATTGAAAGTCCTCCATCCTGTAGGTTACCACAATGAGCAATGAGAGAGTGTTCAGGTCAATAGAAAACATAAAAAAAAAAAAAAAAAAGAGAGCTTGAATAAATAAAAAAAACCTGAACTATTGGATGTTAAAGTTCATTTTTTAGGCTAGTACCAAACAAGTGGTTTAAACAGTATGTCTTGAACTTGTTATGAATACAGGGGGAGTCTCTACATTTTTTGCAGTTAGGTGCCTGAAAAGGGTTGAGGTTTTTCAGCTGCTGCTAGAGATACCCCGTGTCATCATTTATGTGGATGACACGTGCTGAAATAATTACAGACTGTGCATATGCAAGCTTGATAGATCAGCAAATCTTTTGTTTTTCTTTCAGAATGAAAACAAAACTAGAGACAATGTGGTAGTTAGGGTTTTTTTAAAATATTTTAAGAAATTTTTAGTTCAAGACATTTATCTGTAATACTGATGATACTCTATTTTATATTGCAGAATATCTTTAAAACTGTGGGAAAAACATAAAAATGAAAGAAAAACCAAATCAACAAAACAAAACCAAAAAGCCAACCCCACTTACTGCAGAAGAGGCAAGATCTCTTGGTTAAACAAGATTATGATATAAACCTATGAAGATATCCATACAGCAAAAGTGTGAAAGGTTGAAGAAACAAAAGGAAACACCTATGGCTTATTATAAAAGCAGTAATTAAGATTGGGCAAAATATATGTGTATGTAATAAGTATAAGTTTCAGACTACCAGTGTCCCCCAAGGAATATATATATGAAAGCTTTAGTTTTTAAAAAAGTGAATGCTATGTCAATAAATGGTTTGATAAAATTCTCTGTAAGAAAATAGAAAGGGAGAAAATTTTGGGGCAAATGTTCAGAAGCAACTTTTTTAGTCCTCCTCAAACAGAAGAAAATGGATGCTCTCCTTAAGACAATATTTTTTTATTTTTTTTTCTCCCTGCTCTGAATCTGTATAGACGGCAATATTAGCCTCACGGGTCCGCTTGGCCAGCAAAGTCTGGGCTTCTCAACGAGGGGATTTTCAGAATTTATACCTTTGCTCAGCTCCCTCTGGTGTTAGGAATGGAGTTTGGCAAGGCAAAGTGGTGCAGCTCCAAAACTGCTTGTTTCTAACCAGACAATCTGCTTCCTTTTTCGTCTTCACTCCTGGTGGTTTGTGGTGTAACCTCCTACTCTCACAGGAATAAGGATGAGGTTTTTTTAATCAAATTCATATTCCAAGCCTCAGATTTTTACAGACAGTTATTAGAATCATGAAGAAGTGGGAAAGGATGCTGGCAACCTCAACACACTGAGGAGGCTGGAACAGTAAAGCATTGACAGATTGGTTGAGATGAAGTAAAGACACAGAAGTATTAGATTTTCAAGCCCAAGCAAATTATAATTCAAAACACCAGACTTGATAATTGTAATCCTCACACACCCTACATAAACGGCTGCGTATAGAGGTTGGACAAAAAATCTGCCTCAGTTTTGAACAGCACTGGACTTGGCTGTCTCCCACTGACCAGAACCATGTTACCTGCAGAAATTTTCTCCTTCCATGTTTTGCCAAGTGGGGAACCTGATTTGACAGCATTTGTACAGCATGGTTATCCAGTTTAAATAGTATGACATACATGAACAGCAGAGGGGATGGGTGTGCCAGCTCACTTTAGTTCAACAAATCAGCTACTTGAATCTGTGTCTTCCACAGATTTTAAAATCTAATTAGTATAGGATAAAGGGTATTATGGCTGGAGTTGGTGGCAGTAGTTGGTGTGTTCATGAACCCCATTGCTGAATCTGCTCCAGATTTAATACCAAGTTGCAGTGAGACAATCCTGTCACACTGGATATTTACATGTACAGATTAAAGTGTCTAAGATATTCAGCCTGAAACATTCCTGTCCCACCAGCAGGTGACCAAATCCTTCAGATGGTGATTGATAATAGCATTGAAACTTCTGCAAAGACACTGAAGACATTTAAGTCTATTCTGCCTTTTATCTCTTTTGTTGAGCCTATGAGTCTATGACTCATATCTCTTAAAATGTTTTAAAGGTGGAAAAAAGACCTGTCCTCAGAGAAGAAAGGTTAATGAAAAATACATCACGGTAGTAAAAGGTCATTTACACATTTGCACCATTGCACATGCCCATGCTCCCAGACAAATGTGGAGGGATACCTTAAAGTGTTGAATAGGAGGAAAACATTGTTTTAAGGAAGTAAAGAAAAATAGAGTAGTAAAAAGAAAGATCTTTGGTTCTAATTCTCTTTCTCTAAGCCAGAAGAGATTCAGATTTCTAGCAGGTTGAATGTGATCTCTTATGGGGTAAACACAGAGAGGTTTATTCCATTCTGAAAAAGGAGTGTTAGCATGGTGAGATTTCTAATGGACACGGCAGATTAAATGGGAGATAAAAGGGTGAAAAGAAAGGGGGACATTCTGGAGTGATGGAGTCAGATGATGAATAAGGTAGCTGGGTGAAGTGTTGGGTCTGGTTGTGAAGGACACATGGAATAAGGAAATAATGCATAAGGAGAAACTATTGCTTCCTTCCTTTATTCTCTCTGAAGTCCATTATTTCAGTTTTCCATTCTGAGGTGAAGAGAGGGCTATTTCTTTATCTCATTTTGCTGAAAACTTCTTTCTAAACACTTTCAGCAACAAAACTTCAGATTTCTATTTCAAAATGTTGTGATTAGCCAGAAGATGACTTCTGGATCTTTGGGGAAGAATGAAGAGAAAATTGTGATTGCCTCTGCTCTCCCATTCAACTTTTCTGTCAGACATCCTAGCGTAGCAGTTAATGAGGGAGACACAGGCATTAGTCATTAATGATTTTGGTATTTAGGTATGTGACATATAAGTATGGTTATATTTCTAAGTTTCCAATTTATATGGACCACTACATGAAGATACAGTGCTCATAATGGGAAAGGATATGAGAATGTGTACTGAAAGGAAGGAAGGCAGGAGTCACAAAATAATTCATGTACAAATCAGTCATGCTAGACCCAGATTTTAGTTCCTTAAAATAGCAACTCTCAGAAAAATCACTTTGATTGTATTTCTGCTGCTGCAAATTTTCCTTTCATATACAACTGTAAGTAATGTTTTTAAAAGACTCTGCCTGCTATGAAATTTTAAAGTACAAATAACCCTACCCAGTCAAAACCAATAACTTCAGGGAAGAAAGGTAGGCTAGTATCCATGAGTATATTTCCTGTGAATAATTGAAATTTTAACATGCTCATTTTTGTCTCAAAAAGTAGAGTTATTCTGTTGGTTTTCTTTTTTTTTCTTTTTTTTTTTCAAAATGGAGAAAATAATGATTAGGGAGGAGAAAATTTTTTTTCTCATTTAAATATTCATACTGTATTTCTGTTCAGAATTACATAGTGGAAATACCTTGGGGAAAAAAAAACAACCCAATACACTAAACCCCAAGTAAAAATATTATTTGTTTGAAAGATACAAGTTTTAAAGAGCTTTGAATGAGTTACAACAAATAAAGACGTCTTAAGATTTATCAGTCACAGATTGCAACTAAACTATGGGATGATTTAGTGTTTTTATCTCCAGTCACAAAGAAAACAGATAAAAAAGCTTGCTTGCTTGCTTGCAAAGGTAGCTGCCAGTATCAACTCACTCTTTAATTTCAGATAAAGAAGTCATTTTGCAATTTTGAGATTTTCTTCTATTTGCTTCTTCAGGTTAAAGTAGTTTTATCTATGACATAACATAAATCAGTAAATGTGCATGTATTCAAGTGTAATGCATACATATTAAACATGTATATCTTTAATAAAGGATTCATAAAAAAGAATTTGTAACACATGGGTATACCAAAATTAAAAAGTAATTCTCTCTACTTTTATGATAAACAGGTGATTACAAGCTGGGAATGTGAAATATGCCTTTAGTTTCTTTTTGAATGTTATTCTAAAACATAAATATCTGATAGAGATTTGATTAAAATTTGGGGAAACTTTATGTTCTATCAAAATTTTGCAGAAGCTACTGTTTATTTCTCTGTTGTTATCTTGTGCTGTTACATTTATCATAGTGATTGCGATAATTGATAATGTTTGCATTGCTTGAGCTGCATCTACCATTACTGATTCCTCAGTAAACGTTACTTACATATTTGCACAGATTATTTGCTCATGTTCTGTAAGAGAACTGTAGTCAGCCAATGAATTTAATTAAAACAAAATTCTAGGTATACATTGGTATATTGAGTTTTATATAACATTGCGTCAGCTGCAGCACATCACAGCCCTGAGGGCAGCATGTCATTGTCCTTGAGAAAGAATGAACAGGTAGAAGCAGGGCTTGCATATAACCTGGATACACTAATCCCTCCTCATCATTTCTTTTCTGAGCTCATGAGGGCCTTGGAACGCTAGCAGCAAAACAGAGGAGAGTTTTCTACAATTCTGGAAAATGGTGGTGAATTACTTCCCACCCTCCTGGAGGTGGTGGGTGAGCATGGTGGCATGCATGCAGCTCAGAAGAGTGGGAACAATGGTGCTCAGAGTGGCAGCTTCTCACAGAGCTGTTTGTTACCAGGTAATGTGGGGGAAGGTGCAGGGATGACTTTATTTACTCAGCAACAATCTGGTCCTACAGCAACTGCTTGTGAGGCACAGAGGGAGTTCTGCAGCCTTTCAGTGGTGTCTGCTGCTGTGTGAACTTACCTGAAGATATAATATTAAATCAGGGGTGGTAGGATGAGCCCCTGGCTCAAACCTGTGTGGGAGATTCCACAAGCTCTCTGGGCAATCTGTTCCAGTGCTCAGGTCAGACTCCTGCACAGTAAAGCTCCTCCTCCTATTCAGGTGGAATTTCCTGAGCATCATTTTCTGCCCATTACCTCTTGTCCTACTGCTTGGCACCACCAAGCAGAGCCTGGCTCCAACCTCATGTCACCGTCCCTTCAGATATTGACAGACATTGATGAGGTCCCCTTTCAGTCATCTCTTTTTGAGGCCAAACAGGCCCAGCTCCCTCAACCTTTCCTCATAAGAGAGATGTTTCAGGCTTTAATCATCTTTGCTGCCCTCCATTGGACCCCCTCAAGGAGCTCCATGTCTCGCCTGTACTAGAGAGCCCAGAACTGGACATGGAACTCTAGATGTTCCTCACCAGGGCTGAGTAGAGGGGCAGGATCACTTCCCTCCAACTGCTGGAAATGCTGGACCTAATGCAGTCCAGGTTAGTCTTGGCCACAAGGACACTCTGCTGGCTGAGGAACAGCTTGTTGTCCTCCAGGACTCCTAGGTCCTTCTCCACAGGGCTGTTTTCCATCAGGCCAGACATGGTGTGGTCATGGTGAGAAATACATTTTGAGTTGTAGCTGAATTGAAGATTTCCACTCATTTTTATCAGTAAATACACTATAAATTAAGAATATCAGCTTTGGGATTTTAAGATTATTGTTGACAGTCTTGCTTTACCCATGAATGTCAGGGTTACACTGACCTTCACTACAGTGAAGTCCCATGAACAAAACACACACCTTTGGCTGTGATTTCATATATAGCCTCCTTAACCACTTGAAGGGAGCCCTGTGCTATTTTTTTTTTCACTCAGCTGTGTCCTGTCATATCTGTTCCTAGGTGACTTGAAAAATAAACATAGTTTCTTGTTATAAATCAAACACAGTGGACAGTAATTCAGAGCTGGAGAGAGAGGTGTAGCATGCTTGAGCAATAGCAAATATAAAGTTGCTTCCCCCGAGTGTTTAAGCCAAGCAATGCAACAACAGGCCACAATTCTGCCTTTTCCCTGCCCCCTCCCCACCACCACCACCAAGCCCTGTGATCTTGACACACAGAGTAAAATTTGTGATTACGTAAAATCGGTGCAGGTCTGGCTGATAGCCAGGTTACAGTGTAAACAGCACCCAGTTTCATGTGTGAGTCACAGAGGGTATTCAGAGAACAGGAGACAGAAAGACTAAAAACTGTGCAAAATAAATATTAATATCAGACAAGTTAGATTATTTTACAACATCTAAGTAACCATGAAGGTTTAAAGTTCTGTTTGAAGAAACTTCCCTGAGATGCCTCAGGGCCTTTGGCAAAAAGAACGGATAGAGAATTGTACAAAGAATTGTATTTTACAAAATAAGAGAGTTTGAAGACAATTACTACAGAAATGAGGATGAATTTTTAATCAGTAAATGAATAGAAAAGAGAGCTTTAAGATTGCAAATGGCTGTTTTAATTCTAGCAAATTCTCTGTTGACAGATTTTTCGGTTTCTACAGGGTCAAGCTTATTAAGCAATGAGCCACAGAAATCCAAATCTTCAAGTCAGTTGCAAGGTCAGGATCCAAGACTAATTTTTCTCAATAATTATATGCTTGATCCTGTTTGTGTGAGTGTATATATAAGTATTTTGGATTAAATAAAAAGCCACAACATTCTGAAAATCAATTTCAGTTTATACAGTTTCTTTTACAACATAATTTAACAGTTTTGACCATATTTTAAATTTTTTAAAAATTTCCATATAAACAAAATTTTTAGGAGGCAAAATTGAAACTTTTAATTATAAATATTAACATTTAAAAGTGAAAAATATTTCAAGTGTTGTCTGGTATATTGTCTTATATTGAAGAAAAAAATAATGTTTTACATGTTGTTGACATTTAATTAGGTCACAACTTACAGCTAAGACAGGCATAGATAAAGATTATATGGTTATTTTAGTGAGAAAAAACAGTTTCTAGCTCAGAAAATATGATGTTTTCTGCTGAGTTTTAGATTACTCTGTACAAAACAGACCTATGGAAGCATATCTCTCTCATCACCGTCTTTCAAAGCTGTATTTAAAAAAATAAACAGAGTTGGTCAGCTCAAACCATAGATTACAAAGAAAACTATGAGATACAGAGCAATAATGGGAGAAACTAAAGAATGAAAATGTACTGAGAAATGTCAATAAAACAAGAAGGATGCTTTGATGTGGATAATGACAAGGGTATTCTGGTCTAGCACTGGTCTAAAGCCAGATCTTAATAGGAACATTTCAATTATAACATAGCAGAGGGAGACCATCAATTAAATAAAATACTAGAACTCCTGCTTTACAAAAAAGGCAGATGATTTAGCACATCAGAGCACAATGATGGCCATGAAAGGAGAATTTGCCCTTCAAGACCACATCTGAGATAGATCCTCTGACTTGTCATATGGAAGAAGTAGCAATAGTGTGCAGCCCTATTTCAATATTACAGCTGCTGAATCAAGTATGGCATAAGGGTAAAAAATATTTCAGTTCAGGAAACAAAGGTATATGTTAAACAAGGATTAATGAAAACAAATAATTTAAATAAGCAAATTCAGGCAATCTTCATCCAAGACTTTTAACAGAGCTGTCTGATGATACCCTTGACTGTCAGACTCGATTTTCAGAGTGAAATTTCAACATTCAAAGCATTTTGGTAGTCCCAGATGTAAACAGGAGATCCTATTGCATTCCAGTGTAAACAAGAAAAAAACGTAATTATATATTTGTCAGCCTGATTATGATCTCAGGCAGAATAATGAAACAGATGATGTTGCAATCCTGTTTTGTTTATAAAGGTAATAAAACTGATGGAACACACTTAGTCTTCTATAAGGCATTTCATTTGGTAGCACAGGACATGTTGATTAAGAAATAAAATCAACTTGGTATATACTGAAGTGATTAAAACCCAGGCAAGTGAAAGGTCTTAAAATATTACTGTAAATGAAGAATCATTCCTCAGATGTTTGTCTACAAGTGCTATGGGGATCAGTGTTTGTCTCTAATATATTTAATATACTTATTTCATGTTTGAAAAAAAAATACACAATGGTATTGATAGAGTTGCAGATGAAAAATATTGAGAGTGTAGTGAATAATAAAAAGGAAAGTCTTTGATGCAAGTTGCTCAAGATTGTCTGGCAAGCTAGATGCAAACAAACAGCTGAATTTACTTCTGGCCAAGACTAAAGACATAGGCTTAGCATGAAAGAATATTATGTCAAATAAAATAGGAAAGCTTTTCAATTCCAAGGAGCCTGTCCTGGTTTAGGGCAAATATTTAGGAGGAAACCTCTGGGGGATCTCCTCTAGGAAGAGCCGATTCCAATCACCCCTCCCCCTACGGGTCCGGGAAGAATTTCCTTAGAGAAAAGTGGAAAAAACTATTTATTTAACAAATAGAATATTCACACGTATAGGAAAAATTTGGATAATATGAAAACAATGAAACCTCTCCTTCCTCTGAAGAGATGGTAGATTCAGAGTCTGTCTGAGTCCGGTTCAGTTCTCCAGTGGGGGGGGTCGATTGCCGGGCCCGGCTGTAGGAGTCGGGGAGGAGGGTGGGCCCTGGGGGTTCCCTGGTATCCTGGGCTCACGCGATGCCAGCCAGTCTCAGGAAGAGGAAACAAGGAAAAAATACCCAGCAAAAGAAATAAAGTCTCTCCTTGCAAAAAACCGGGAAAAAATCCGAGGAAACCCTCCGCTGTGAGCTCTTCCAGCACCCACACCAGAGAGAGAGAGTAAAAAAAAAAAAGAAAAGAGATAACGCTGTCCGCTGGAATGCAGCCTCTCTGCCCTCTCTCTCGGCCTTGGTTTGTAGGAGTAAAAGTATCCTGCAGACAGACGGCGAGTGTTTTTTTCCCTTCCACCTTCACTCTCACTGTCTTCCTTGGACCAACTTAAAGCTGCAGAACTTAATGTCCAGCATAAGCAAGAGGACGATTGGGGATACAAACAGGTCATATGGCCAACCCAGGACATAGCCAAAGCTCAGATGAGCATGAGCTATAATGTTATTGCTCTCAGTATTTGTACAGGAGGAAGGAAATTATTTCACCTTTGGATATTAGTACTTCAGAGCAGTAATATGTTCACATCTGCTGCTACAGACACACAAATAGTTTAGAGAGGTTGCATTATAATCCTTGGGATTATCCTATTGGGAAATAAACCCCACAGTACATAACACTAGCAGCTTTATCTCTTTTAATCTACTTAAATTTATCAAGTAACTAATTATTAAGATTCGAAGAATCAAAGGTGTGCAAGCTAAAGCATTTACATGGAAAGCCGAAGTTTGAAACTAAAACAAAATTATTAATATGGTCTGTGGGCAAGGTGTTAAAATGAGACAAATTCACATCAAAAGAAAGATGTGGATGTTTTCCAAACAGGAAAAAGTTGAAAAGGTTGTCTATAGCTGTTTTTACGGAACATGTCATACGGCATCCCTGGAATCCTATGCCTTGTTTCCAATAGAAAGTAAGATTTTGTGTTTTCAGAGGTTGCTTCTGGCCTTAGAATTGATGAATTTATATACAGTGATGGGCATTGAGCAGTGCCATGGTTTTAGGTCAGCCACCACTGTGATGATGCACTGCTGTAAAGCAGGGTATGAGTTCTTCAGTAAGTCTCCTCTTTCCTCTGACACCTGTCCTCTTTCGGTTGAAAAATTTTTAAGTGTTCATCAATTTTTGCAGTATATCTGGGAAACCGTCCAAACCTTATAATAATTGATTTTCTTCCACATGGTGGTCTTCTAAGGGCAGGAGAGCTTACTAATATTTTCTGCCGTGTCCAGCTGCTAACTCTAAAGACTCATAATTGCATTTGATCTTATATCCTGCCTGTAGACTGATACTAAATAGGAAAGCTAGTGAAGAGAAAATCAATGTAGCTGTGTCAGACTCTTGTTCCATAATGCTGCATTAAAGTATGGAACATCTGTTAGTTTTAGAATTGTGCTGACTAATTGAAGTAGCCCAGTATAAATTAATTTTGAACCAATCTCACAGTATTACGGTTATGTGTTCCTAGCAGTTAGAATTATTGGTCACAGGAGTATTGTGCCACAAACTAACAATGAAAATGTGAATTTAATGGTTTTAGGGGAATTTGATTGCTTGTTCTTTTATTCATCACAGTCTGGACTTCAGCCATCACGATACAAATGTTAGTGTGAGTGTGCTGTGAGCAGAGAGAACTCTCAGGAAATGAGGAGCATACCAGTCCTCTATATTTAAGTAATTAGCAGGTTTTGTAATGGCCCATTCAGGCTGAACCAAATCAGTTCCAAAGAGGAAATCCTTAGGTTTATGCTAGATATTTGTTGACCATCATATCTCTCCAGGATGACTTTCATGCAATGCCTCATTAACTGAATTCATGAAACTCTCTATAATAGACAGTAGTCCATGAAAGGTACCCAAGCTTTCAATCTTGTCTCAAGTTAGTTCATTTATTTTAGCCCCATTATGATGGATTTTTTTTTTTGATCCCCTGCAATAACTATTTAGTATCTAACATTAATTTATTTGGATTTGGTTTGGAAAAGTTTTATAAGACATATGTGAGAGACATTGTAGCATGTTCACTTGTTTCTGAAAAGGCCATTTGTAATTGTAGTCTTACAGGAGCTTGGGGCTGAATTCTGTCCTAAATTATCTCCTTTGAATTAATTTCATGCAATGTAAGTCAAACAGATTTTGACCTTTATTCAGTTTTGAAAAGGCATTATGGAAAATTGCACCTTCCTATTCAGCAAATCTGCTCTATATTCAGTCACATTTGAATTCAGCGACAAAAAGTAAATGTGTTCTACATCCTGATGATAGAAGCAGGGAGCTGATGCAGTTGTGGGAGTGTGGTATGGGTTCCCTTCTGACTCACCATCATTAACATAGCTGCTGTGTAAGGGTTTAATTTGCCAAAGCCTCCAAACTCCCACCCTCAATTGACTTCAGCTGGAGTAAAATAGAGGCATGTCTTTGAAATATAATCTTCCCTATTTGTATTAAAAGACAAAATTTCTTTGGGACTCTAGATGTAAATGAAGAAGGATTTTCTCTAAAATGGAGTCATATCTCTTGTAGCCCAGGTGAAATAAACATTCGAGTTTCATTTTCAATGGCAAAGGTGAAAAATCATTAGCTAGCGGCATGAAGGCAACGTGTTTAATTGTAAGCAAAGCCAGTTTTATCCAAAGATATTGAGCAAATAAAATCTGCTTCTGTTGCAACTAAAGAGCATTGCAGAAATAATATTTCTGCTGTCTATGCTAAGATGAAACACCAACCCCCAGAGTTGTGGTCTGACATTTTTCTTCACAGTACAGGACTAGGACTTCCTTGGGGTCCAATGATTATATAGTGTAGTCACTAAAGGCTCTGCAATATTTTTTTGGTTTTGTTTGTTTGTGTGAGACAATCTTATCCAAAATACCAATGGATAAGAATTTAGGATTCAGTTTGTAGATATTGGAGAAATAAATTATTCATATACTGTTCATTCCAAGGGAAGCCTTACTCTGGGAAAGCTGACCTTTACTCTGATTGCAGAGTCCATTTCAGAAGAATAAAGCTGATCATTGCAAATTTAACTCTAAAGTTTAACACTGTAGCTTAGATATTTTATAAATATAGTGGGGTAAAAAGGCTATTCCCAGGTCATTGAGTCAAACCTCTTGGTACGACAATCTATCAAAAGTGGTAATCTTCTTTATACATTTCAGAAGCAATTAGGTTTCTGTTTTCACTGCTTGTTAATGAAAACTGTTTCAAAAGCCTCTTCAAGGCACATTCTTCTGATTCCCAGCCTACATATAGGCTGGAAATATATATATTTTATATATATATATATATTTCTGGGACAACAATCAACATATTTTAACAAATTTCTTTACCACTTTAGTATTTAACGTTAAGATTTATTTATCAATATTAGCATACTCCCCTGCAGCCAGAGTTTTGCTATAGTAAAAAAATGTAACAACACTTCTCCCTTCGAATTATAGCCTTTTCATAGAGCCCTCCTGGACTTGTTTCTGTTTGAATCCATCTGTTTTAAATATGAAAGAGTAAAGTGGTGGGAGTAGAAAGGGTCAAACATTTACTTCATACCCCCTGGAAAGACCTTCCTGACTCATTCAAAGATCAAATTTGCATATTTTAGTGTTATACTATATTAATTTGTCAACAGTCATGACTTTTCAGACATTTCCATTCTTAACCTATAGTAGAAGTTGTTATCAGTTCCCATTCCTATTTCTCTATTCTGCAAAATCACTCAGTTCATTCTGCATGGTGTCCTGAAATTTTCTTTTATTAGTGCACTCCCAATCTTACACCATCAGCAAACTTCACAGCCTGCTCCTACTTACCACTATTAAAACCTAATTGCATCATTAATGCATATTTAAACAAGATCAGCTTCAAGGGAAAGTTACACTTAGACTCAACCTGGCAGAACTTTTGACACTACCGATGCTTTAGCTCGTTCCTTAGACCTCTACTTTACCAGACAGTGGAGCAAATTTAAGAATTAACTCTTATATTCCTTCTGTAATTCTCTCAAAATCCAGCATAGTGACTATTTTGTATCCTGTGCTTTCTATCTGTGTTTCCATAGTATCTCTATCTACGTAATTCTGTATAATCTGTATCTATATCTATCTTTATTGTTATAATCTTGGTATTGTTACTCATTTTTTCATTCTATTCTTCATTGCAGCATATTACTGTCAAATTATGAATTATCTTAATATAAATTATATAAAATAGATGTACTTGCTCTATACATATATTACAGATAGGAGACAATAGAAATGGTCTATACCTGCTATCAGTGTCTGCCATTTTGCCAGTAATTGTTTACCCAGTAGAATGAGAGGATTTCTTACAAAATTTATTTCTTAGAAAAACTACCCAGTTAACCACTTCAGTGGTGGCACACGCTTAAATAGCATTTTAAATTAATACACTAAAAGACAGAAACAAACTTAGGTGTTTTGTACCTGTTGTCAAAACAGTTACTTTCAGTATCCATCCCAGTGAGATGTACTCCTATGTAAAAACACACATTCTATCAATGAGAATAAATAACTAAGTACTGTATTTTTGGACATATTTTTTCTCCACATGCTGATATTGAATATTTACTGAAGGCAGAACTTCTGTCCTGTATGATATGCAGAGACTTTTGTCCCTAAGAAACAAAATTTTTTATTTTACTTCTCAATGTTTTAAAAAATAGTTCTTCTTATTTAATTTAAGAAAGTGTGATAGTTTCTCCTGAGATATAATGCAACAAAAATATAATGAAAAGTATGCAGAAGATGAACTCCTTAAATGAAGCTGAAAGCTTCAGTAGATTTTAATTAGAACTGCATGATAAGTTTTACATATAAAGCATATCCATTCAAATTTGGCTTTTGGCCAGTTCTGCAATGGCAAAATAACACTAGGAACTATCTTTTCAGTGCACTATTTTTTTTTTCCTGACAAAAAAGTTGACAGTTAATATGAAGTTTGTAAAGGCAAGTCCTACAATTAGTTATGCATTTTAGTCTGCAGTATTTTTTTAAAATTAGGCTGAAATTATATAGAAGACTGAATATATTATTAAAAACTCTATCATTTTTATTTGGTAACTGCTTTTATCCCAGTCTAAAATTTGGGTTTGATTTTAAAAAAAATCCCCAAAGCAGTTGTTTTTTCACTGACAATTAACACCTCACTATCAGATATCCAAAACCACCGCCAACACAGAAAACCAGTGTCTCTGAGTTTATTTTTAGATGCATTTCTAAGTATTTTTGCAGATGAAGTCATACTTCACTTTGCGTAATGGACAGGAATTACACAAATGTCAACTTTCAATAAGTTGAAAATTCAGATATGCAAAGGCAGGCTTGAAATATCATGATGGGTTATAGAAAAATATGACTCTTAGATTAATATATTGGTTTGCTTCAAATGGGCATTTGGTGTCTCAGAAGTGACAGTTTTTAACAACCCAGTATGAAAAGAAGGTTTTTAATTGAGATCTTGAGTTGGAAACTTGGTAGTCTTGGGACAGAATCTGCCCTATCTCCTTTTCTCCCCAGGAAAGTTCTTTCTCCCCAAACACTACTTATTCCACCAAAATCCTTTCCTGTCGCAATTACATTCACAAATTTGTAGGAAAGCTAACCAGATCCTGTCTGTGGCATGAAGAAAGGCTGCTAGCATTAAGGGGACAGTATACTTGGTTCTCATCTGTCCTCCTTTAGCTTCCAGTTCTGTGTTTTTGAGAAGTGGGTTTTAATGTGTGGTTTCAAGAGGTGGGTTTTGACACGTATCCAGGGACATCTTGCTTGCTAGTTTGTATTTGCTCCTCTGTCTGAGGTAAGGTGCATTACAGAATGAAGAAAATTGTCATCTGTCTCTTAAGGGAAAATCTAGAGTCTTCCAAAACCTTGGAAAGTGTATTTTCTAGTGTTTTGACTAGAGTTTTGAACTTGTGTTTTCCTGCTATGCTTTAATTTTGCTTTACAAGACACTGTTCAATCACACAGTGATGTCTTATGACCCTACCAACAGCTTTTCTTGCAGGGTTCAGTAAAATTGCTTGCAGTTGAAGAAACCTAACCAGTATTAAATAGCGTATAAACCCTTGTTCTGTGAAATGTGGGTATCTGTAGTATTCCTCACATCATCAAATTATTGACGGATAAAACTTCTGTTTATCTGTGTAGGCTAATTGTAGGTCTGTAGTGCTTGGCATTATGATTTTCAGTAGATTGCAGAGATATCATCCTAGTTGTCAAAAATGCTCATCCAAGAGTTTGATCTGATAGACCTCTACTGATTTATAACAAGTTTAAAATAAACTTAATTGCTGTAAGTCCCCATTTAAGGTATTTCACTTGCCTTGAAGTTTTAATGTGAGAGTATTCCTATCATCTTTATTCTAATTCTTAAAAACTTTTCATCCATAAAGACACTTAGGATTGCATACTATGGATGTGATTTCTTTGCTTCCTAATTAAGTAGATGGATGGATACTGTTTATGTAAAGTCTTGGCCAGATTTAGAAAACTGCAGAAAATATGAAAGCACTGCACATGGACACTCTACTGGAATTGTTCACGGATTTTACATTAAAATAATACAATTTAATAAGTCTCTAGAATTATGAAGGCTCATAGACAATGATGCAATTCAATGCAAAAATAAAGATATTAAGTATTGCTGGATGTCATTCTTACCTTTATATACACTATTCTTAACTTTATATACACTTCATATGCACACTACCCTGCCTAGTTTGAGTAGCAGCAATCAAATCAATGGTAAAGTTTTGGCATTATCCTGGAGAGTCAAGAATTGATTCTTTACAGTTACATGGTTGCTAAAAAATTATTCTATCCCTACAAAATTCTGGGTTTTTCTACTGTCAGACTGTATGTACCAATGCATTTTTCATCATATTGCAAAATAATGTCTAAAATACAGGTTCATGTTGGGTTTATTTTTCCGCCCTTGGGAACCAACTTTTGTTTTGTAATGCCTTCCTGAAGATTTTAGCCTGTATTGGTACCATTCTTTTTTATAACGCATTATCTGTGCAATGTACCTGTTAAGAAAAAGGATGAAGGATGTAAAAGGGGACAGAAATTATAGAAAAGCAGCAGCAGTATGGCCACAGTATCTTAGCAGTTCTATCAGATTTTTTCACCACGTAATTCCATCATACTTTGTCTGAAGCTTTAGTGATTGTAGAACTGCTAAAATGGAAAGTACAGACTTCATAAAGCACTTAACAGTTGTTGAAATTGTTTTAAAGAAGCAAAAGCAGGTAAAATTTAAATTAGTTTTATTTTCCTTTACTGAACTTTTACTTTTCTGCATTAGTATGACAAACATCTGGAAGAAATAGAGCTGACTTCAAGGGAAAAAAAAGCCAACAAAAACAACAACAAAAAAAACCTGCTTTCCTAAACACAGTGTAAATAATTCTGTTCTGAGAAACATTCCTTGATGTGTACATTCTGATATGACAAATGAATGAAAAATATACAAGCTGGAGAGGAATATGCTCATGGTTTTCATTATGAATCAGCCAAGAACACAGGTGTCATAAATCTGGAAAAAAATAAAAAGAGGGTTATTTGGAAAAGTAATTTCCACCTTGATCCTATATACTACTACAAATAGCAATACTGAAAGGCAAAGTAGGGTAGGATGATGGCAATTCATTAAATTATCTTTTTGCTCCCAGGCTGGGGATGTCTGCTACATAACTTTAATTTTTATGGCTGTGTTGCTAGTTTTATCTTTTCAATTAATTCATGGCTCACCAAGGTATTTGCTTGGAAATACCTCACAGAATGGAATCACAAGGTTGTTCTATATGTAAGATTTTTGCAGTACTATTTTGTCCCATTTTATAAGCAACATCTTTAAAAACAGATCTGGAGGAGGAAATTGTCTTTCCAATTTTTCAGTAGTACAGAAATTTCCCTATATTCCCCTTTCCCTTCCTTTCCGTTTTGATTTTCTCTCTCATAATCTGCCTACCCTCAATACAGCAAAACCATTGAAATCACAGGAACAAAACTTCTAAATAGAATTTATACTGACCTCTTACTCAGATATGGGTAAGAGAAAGCTTTTGTGATTTGAAAAGGGCTGCAGTGGGTAGACATTCAAGGCACAC
The DNA here is from genome assembly GCA_025920805.1 of Petroica traversi. Classification (NCBI taxonomy): domain Eukaryota; kingdom Metazoa; phylum Chordata; class Aves; order Passeriformes; family Petroicidae; genus Petroica; species Petroica traversi. The sequence continues at coordinate 20,316,986 of JAHLSL010000017.1, forward strand.
ATTTCCTCATTTGGGGGATATTCATATGACACAGGCAAACAGGCTGTTGATGTCCAGTGCTTTGTCATTGCTAACCCACCCTTCAGTGCCCATGGTGGTCATGGTTACTTGGTTCCTCTCCTTTAATCGACTGGAATAGTGATTTTGTTCTATTGATCCGTTATTTCCTAAAATGTTAGTAAATTTAAAAGATTAAGTGGGTGTACACTAAAGATTTAATCACAGAGAAATCTTGGTGTAAAGGCCTTATTTAAACCTCAGATAATCAAAGTGAATATTCAGTGAGTTGCTGCAGCTTTAATCTGTGCTCTTATATCTGTGATTCAGCATGACACTGCAGCTCTCATTTTTTCTGTTTTCCATCTAAGTCTTTGAAGGATAGCTTCTGTTATTCAATGAAGAATTTGGACATACTGGGGAGATTTTGAGTAGGAATGTCAGAGGATCTTCTTTAAAAGCTTTGAGATTTCTTCTCTCTGTCAGTGTGAAGACAGACCTTTAGTTACTCTTTGTGCTTTAATTTCTGTATAAAAGTAGAGCTACACAAAATGAAGGACTATGCAGAAATGTAATGCTATTTTTAGATAAGACATTTATTCTGTGCAAGAGGTTCTATACCCTCAAACGTCTTCAGATCAGGTGATATTTAATGTGCTAAGCCTCGAAATGAAAGACATCTTTGCAAGTACTGCACTGCAGTCAAAAGCAGATAAGCATCTAAATATAACAACTCTCCTGGTGTCTAGAGAATCCTCAGAAAATTGATAGGCAATGGTGTTCCAGGATACCAGTTCCAAGGACTCAGGTGCACTGAATTATTGCAGTTGTTGGTCTCAAGGAATGCTCCTCTTTGGGGATGCTTTCCTACCTGTAAAGAGCAGATGAATAAAGATCTTGTCTTCCGTAACAAATAAATCAATATGCAAATGTTGTGAATATATTAAAATAATGTGACTATATGGACAAGCCATGCAGATAGCTGGAGTGCTGATAGGTTATCTGTAGGAAGTGCTTTCATTTAAAAATATAAAAAGGCCTTAATGCTTTCTGCAGTTATCACTATAAATGATGAACAGGAAAAACACCAAAAGCTCTGTTCAGGTCAATAAGACTGTATTTTATCAAACTTTATTACGAGTGAAGACACATCCATTTCAGAGTTGATAATAAAGCTGTTTTATTGAAAAAGAGGCAGTTTAAAATTGGTGTTTCTCATTCCTTTCTTTTTTTTCTTTTTTTGGCTGAGTAAATCAGAATCACTAGCAGAATAGCTGCTAGTGATTTCTTTTTAATAAAAGTTGCTTGCAATGATGGGAAACAAAGCTGCCTTTCTGTCATCACACAGCTCAAAAGATGGATTTTCATGTAACATAAGACTAAAGGCAATTACATGGGTCACCAATGAAAGCTGATATGAAAATTCTATTCACCCTTCTAAAAAGGATACCTGGGAAGTGAAACAGATAATGGGGAAAGGCTGAATAGTTTTGTTCGAGCCAAACCATCATTCTTAGAGTCTTTATTTTCTGATTTAAAACATGGAACTCTGTTATAAGTTTTTAAGAGATTTGAAGCTTCTTAGAAAGTTAATCAGACTATTTTTTTTTTACAGAATAGCAATATATAACTTGTATTTATATCACAACAACGTTTAACTGGTTTTTACTATCCATAATCTATCAAAAAGAAAATGCTTGGCAATCAACCCTAGAGGGCTCTTAGGGTTGACTCACACAGACATTACAGCCTTTCTACCTACCAACTTGAGAGACAGAAATGTCCAGTTGTCTATTTTCCATTTTCCTCCATATAGAATTGCAACTGTGTGACTGGGTGGAAGGGTCAATAACCCATTCTCATATAAATGAGTATGTGTATTTAATATGTGAGTTCTTGTCTAATCATATCTACTCTTTCCTGTGTGGCTCTCAATCTTAATTTAAATTATCTTTGCTCTTCTCATTTTCTTTAAATTTCTCCTTGAATTTAGTGGATTTAGTTCAAAAGAGGGATTATGCTGGGATTTTGTCTGACCAAGACAAAATACCTCTCTGGATGTTTGTTGAATAAATTTTTGCCATAATAAATAAATTTAAATTAATATAAGCAAGCTAATTGATTTCAAGTTTCTAATAGCTTTGATGAAAAGACAGAGAGATGTTTGTGCACATCACAAAAGGCATTCTTTCTGCACCTCATCTGTAATCTGCCTATTTGGATCTGAAAAATACATTGGCATGAAAAAATGCTATTGTGTAACTGGTACTATGCAATGGAGAAATGACAGATAATGTGAAATAGGGCAAAAAAAAGTTCCCTCATTAAAATGAATTTAAAAATCAGGATTTTAGAGGGAATCACAAAGACATCTCTGGCACTATGGTGCCAGAGTAGAAAAATATTTCAAATTATTCAATATTCAATATTAAAAAATGTCAGAGCAATTAAATTCTAGTGCTCTTGGAGCCTTTGTATCATCTTTTTCCTTCTATTAGCTCATTTTAATTTTTTCAACACTTTAATTTCCATAAAACACCTAAGAAACAAACAAATCACTTTCTTAATGTCACTTTGCCATACATTCAATCACATCTGTTGTAATAATGTTGTTAAGAAGTTATGAAAAATAGACTATTCAGTGATAATATGGAAATGTAATAAAGAAGAGAATCATTGTATGAATACTTCTTATGAAGGAGTCTGACAGGCTCTTGAAAAAGGGACGGAGTTTGTTCCTGACTATTTTTAGAGAAGAGTAATTTCCACAATATGACATGTTGCTATAACTTTGTCAGAGATTTCATAATTGAAATTTCATCTGTTTGCCTTGGTAGAATATGGCATCATGGTATCAGAAACATGAATATATTTTTTAAAGTGGCCAAGGTTAATACTGCGACTGATAACAGATGTGATTATACTGCAATATTTCTATTCATTAGGAAGCGCAGAGGGTCTGAGAAAAACCCTTAAGGTTTTTAAAGCCACAGTGATGTGTGAGTATTCAAAGACATATAATAGGTGCCTAATTGAATCTAGCAACTCGACAGTAGAAGTGCTATTATAGGTATTTATTCAAACAGACAAAGCATGCAGGAATTGCTGTGTCTCTATTTACCTTCCAGGTACATTTAGATGCTCAAAATATATCACGCTGCACTTCTGCCAGCTAACAGCTGTCCCAAAGTTCTTTTCCCTGACTTTTAGTCCTTTCTTGCAAACACTCAGAAAACATGAAACCAGTGGGCTGGCTCTAAGAAGATCCAAAACACACTATGTGGCTGGCCACCCTGCTGGTCCCAGTGTGTGACACACCAGGGAAGGGCAGCTCACGTGGGGAATTCAAGGAAAATCAAGGAAGATCTTCCCTATGAGTGTGATCAGTTCATGGCATGAGAGTTACCACAAGGTAAATAAGCTACAGTACCATTCTTCCTGCTCAAAAAATTCTGTCTGAATTTTTTCGGCTTGTACTGCAAGCAGGAACTTTAGTATCAAAGTGAGTCAGAGTCCTAGAGAGGCCTTGGCAGCATTCTCAGTTTAGGGACAATCAGGTTCTGATATACCTTTTATTAATACTGAAATCTAAGATCAAGTTCAATTCATTATTTCTACTAGGCACTAAGGGAATTATCTGAGATGAGAATTTTTCCTTCTTTACTGATGCAGACCCCTTAATGGCCAGATGTCAGCACTGATTTGATATATTTTAAATTTTTCTCTGAATTACAAATGTGATGAATAAAACAAATTAAAGGAAGAGAATGTGTACTGTGAATGAATATAATGCCCTTATCCCTCAGAGGAGTCATAATGTAGTTCTGCTGCATGGTTCATTCATATTTTTGGTTCTTTTGTGCTTTTCTTTAATGAATGTCTCCATTGGTCTTATATCTGTTATGTAGTCATGAACTTGCAATAGCAAGAAGTAGTATAAAATAAATCGCTCTTATTTGAATGCTCACTGAGGATACTTGTGTGTAAATATTTGGGACCTAAGGGAAAACCTAACTGCCAAGGTCTCTCATGATTAAGAGAAAAACTGTTTGAACAAACTGAAGTACAAACATTAAGCTGAATAAAAAAAAATTCCTATTTCAATCCATAAAGATAGGATAAACAAATGCAGTTCTCTAAATACGGGCACCTCATGCCATTTGAAGCACCCTGTAGTAGCTGAGCCTCCTGCATGGGGTGAGAAGTACCCCGTGTCCTTTGGAGGGATAAGCAGAAACCGGGGGAATGTTGTAATGCATCAAAACCAGTATGAAATTGTCATGTTTATGCAATGAAATGTTCTATCTCACATAGAGTTGAGGCAACAATTCAGCTGATCAAATGCTAATGTCTGCTGAAGCATTAGCTGGATCACTCTGTTTCCCTTGACTAGACCTCTGTCAGCAGGCAGGGCCTGAATATTTACCTTGTATGAAGAGACCCAAATATATCATGAGGACAGTGTCTTTATCTGAAGATGAATCCCCTCCTGGCACTCAAGTTCAAGTCAAAAGAGCTCCAAAGAGATTCTTAGTTTTTTCTACTGTAGTTGGTGCAGTTATGTGCTCACAGACATTTAGATTATTTTTCTTAGTGTTATTGAATAATACCATACCTATAAAATAGCAATTTTGCTGCAGAATGCTTTTATAGCTATAGTTGTGAAAGAGTATTTTTTTTCCTTGTTACATGCCATTGCCTTCTTATGTGCATAATTTTCATCGCTTTAAGTTTTCATATTTGAGACATTGATGAGACAATCATCTTGGGGAAATTACCTGATCTTTCTTTTTATATCCTTGATTTTTATACAATGAGGATCTATAGTGAGAGTTCTCTATTACCTTCTCCACATTTTTCTTGAGTTTGAAAAGATCTAATTACACTTTGAAGTGAAAGCATGGACATAATTGCACAAAATGCTGTTCAGCTGTTGCCTATCCCTTCTTTACTGCTCTTATCCTCTGTTTGTATGGAATTAAGACTAAATTGCACAGGTGTTTTCCTGAAAGAGCCAATGTCTCTGCAGACCAGGTGAGGATACTGTGTAATAATAAGAACATTATAAACTTTGAAGCATTTTGTTCAGCAGACTTTGTGGTAAACAATAGGATATGATAGCACAGAACCCTGTCTGAACTCTTCATAGTAGCTTATCACCTTGCCCTAGAAATAGGATAACTGAAATTCAGATAAAAGCACAGATTTTCCTCCACACAGGATGTTCATATCACAAGGCTATAGCCCCAGACTGCAAAGAAAATAGAAGGTGAGATAGTGACTTTTCTGTCTCTCTTTAATGCTGTGTGTACAGAGAAATTTTTGCTTCTCCAGGGACTGGCTTTGTTGTAAAATAAATATTTTTTATATTTAGGCTTTAAAACAGTAAAAGAAGTAGATCTACAACATACTGCTATACAAAACAAAGGCTAATGTTGTATGCCTAAATCCAAAATGTAGAGGATGTACACCTTAATACAATAGTGCATTATCCAGATGATGCTTAATTTTTTACTTAGAAATTTCCTGCTTATTTTCGATTTGTCTTTCTTTGGGGTGTCCTTAGGCATGCCCAGTGTTTACAGTGCAGAAGAACTTGATACTGGTGTTATCCCTGTGTGTAAATCCCAGCAAGATTTACAAAATGGGCATGTTTACCTTGATTCTCACTCACTGGAATGAGGATTTGGTGCACCTGGCCTCTGGTAGCAGCTGGTTCTGCCCTGTGAGTGGGGAAATATCTGCCAAAGGCAGATCTGGCATGAGTGGGATCTGTGGGCTGGTGTTTCCACAGGTCATCTGCCTGGAAAATCCCATATGTCAGGCTGCAGAAACACAGTGAAGAGTTCCAGTAACCTCTAGTGTTTAACAGATATATTGGCTAGAGGAAAAACATAGTTCTGCATTTTAAAATTGAGATTCTGCATTATGAGATGCAAACACTTCAAAAGGAAATTGGGATCCCAGAAAGTTTGACATTCACTTCTGATTGCTACTTTTCTCGAGGAGTTCAAGCAAATAGCCATTCCCAAAGAAAGTATGTGAGAACAAATCGCAAAATTTTTTAGTTCTGCTCTGGCCTGACCTATGCAATGGCTGAGTTGTTCAAGCTGAGATGGAGCAAACCTGTGCAAAGTCATATCCAGTGATGCTTGGGACACCTGAGAGTCAAAAAGCAGGGCAAAATAAAGGATATAGATGTGTTTAAGGAAAGACAACATAGGAATAAACATGTTTCCCTGTGTTTAAGTTTATTGTATGTGTGTAAGTAAGGTTGTAGAACGCCCTGAAAAACAATACTAGTCTTGAACTTTCTGCCTGGAAACAACTGCTATGAATGAGTATGGTTCCATCCCTTTTCCCATTTGATGTGTGTCCCATTCAGCATTAATATAATTATTTTTAAAAGAATGTATTTATTTCATTTATATGATACACCACTTTTTGATTATATAATAAAAATAAAGATGATAATAAACTGTGTTTTACACTTCTGTCAATGCTCACAAAGCTGACTGCTGGTGGGATAATATTTTGTACTATTATGGTTGCCAGTAATTTAAAACAAGGAGCAGTCACTGCTAATTTTACTGCTTTGAACATTTGCCATGCAGTCTCACTCAAACTTTTTTGGTATCTGTCATGGTTTAAGCCCAACTGGAAAATCAGGCAGCTGCTCCCTCCACAGGGAGAGCTGTTCTCTCTCCCTGCCACCCTGGTGGAATGGGGAGTAGAATCAAAATAAAGCTTGTAAGGTGATATAAGAACAGTTTAAAAACATAAAACAAATTAAAATAGAGTAAAAATGGTTAATGATAATTATATTAAAATATTAATAATAGTAATGATGATAATAATAATAATATTTTAATGGATAAAGCTTCAACAGGTGATGCTAATATGTTTTCTCACCACCCACTGACCAATGCCAGACTCTTCTTCCTCAGTCCAGCTCAGCCTCTCTCTCAAGTAACTCTCCCTGGTTTACATACTGGGCATGACACTCCATGGGGTGGAATATCCCTTTGGCCACTTTGGGACACCTGTCCTGGCCATGCTCTCTCCCAGATTTGTTTTGAGCACCTCCTCGTCTGCGAAGAACAACGCCAGGAAAAAGGTCCTTGACTTACAATAAACATGACTTAGCAAAAACCAAAACATCAGCATATTATCAACACCATTTTCATTCTACATCCAAAATATAACTCTGTAATAGCTATTGAGAAGAAATTTACTCTATTCCATCTGAAACCAGGACAATATCTTATTAAGATGAGGTAAATTAGAATGAATGATGTAAGATTGATGTACCAGCTGCAAGAAATAAATCACCAGCTAAACCAAAATTACAGAAATTCCACAAACTGAAGCTGAGTAACCAAACTTGAAGCTCATAATTATTTGTCAATACATGACAAAACCTGACAAAACCTACTGATTTTTTTTTTCCTGGGGAAAAGGAAAAAAACCAAATCAAAAGTTGAATGTGTTTTTGATTTAAAATTCAGAACAGAAAGATATAGTTTTTCCTGCTTATATGAACTTACCCTACAGATTAAACCAAAAGATTAGTAAAATATGGATATTTTAGGAAAATTTCAAGTATGGGATGATTTTTGTGTATGATTAATGTGAAACAGAGACAAGCCATTTGTGCCTATTTGATGTGTTGGATATCTGCAAGGGATCTAAAGTGCTAAATAGTTCTCAAAGCAGAATATGGTGAAAGAGAATGAGATGAGATTGTTGTCGCACAATCAGGAAAAGAACATTAGCATCAGTGGATAAAAAAATGTTAATAGGCATTGGTGAAGAGGGACTTAACACTATGAAAGTGAATCTAAAAGGCTGCCTTCGAACTCCAGGAACATTTTGGTTCCTTGCTACAGTTGTGTCCTTTCTCCACCAGATGTATTTCCTTAATAGAAATATTGTTATCAACCTTGTTCCGTGAATAAAAAATTCACATCTATTTAATATCTGAACTCTGAAAGTCCCCAGGGTTTCTTGACCCATCAGCTTGCAGCACCTGAAAGGACAGGTAAAAGCAATGGGCTGTAGAAATATCACAACTCCAACTCTTCTCACTGTAGTGAAGTTCTACCTCTCATCACTTTTGCAGTCGACCAAGATCAGTCACTGGCAGCTGACTAATATGAACTCTGTTTGCTTTCCCCAGCAAGACTAGGAAAACACGAAGACTTGTTTGATTCTGCTAAGCTCTTTCTGTTTTGAGATTCCCTGTCAGCGGTGTGGTCACAGGTATCCCTGAGCTTACAAAGTCTTACAAGGTTCTCCTTATTTAATTTTCATTCTCCACAATCTCTCAGAACTGAGCAAGATTTTGTCTTCACTTAAGTTATGGCATTAAATAAAAACAACTCAGGAAAGAGTTGTTTTCTTAATCTTGTAAAGCCTTTAGCTATAGACTTCAACCTGTACCATATGATGTGAGCTAGACCATATGCAGGCTCTGATTCAACAAAACACTCAAGGGCATATTTTCAAAGGCAAAAATGGCAGTTATGCAATGGTTTGCAATTGAGGACGAAAACTTTAAGTATCTGGCTGACATCTGTGACCTTTAGATTTGGGCCTACAACCTGTGTAGCTGCCAGTAACTCTTTCAGGGCATAACAATTCAGCAAAAGGTAGAAGTGTCTGACTTGTGTTTTAGGACAAATTACCACCAAATCTTGTAACCCCTATTGAGAAAATGCAAAAGCACGTCCATGGTATGACTTAGACAAGAGGTTTTCACTGTTTTCATTCTGCACACAGCAGCTCCCTTGGTAAGGTTAAATATTAAAAGAATAATATTTGCAAGAAAATAAATTAATATTTAATCTATAACAAGTTGAATACAATTTTTTTTCATTTCTTCCCACTTATGTTTTCACAGAACAGCTGGAGGTCTAAAAAACATTTCCTTACTGTGTTGAAATAATGTCAGTCAGCACAGCTGCAAAAGTGTCTGTAAGTGCAGTGAAGTCTGGAGTGACAACGTGAAATGATCATACTGACATTGTATATTTTTGATGTCCATTGTCTCCTTCACTGCCTCAGACTTGTCTGGAAACATTTGCTGTCTTCTAACACCTTTCCATACTTCTGTAGACAAGAAGAAAGAAAAAAATTATAGGCTGCATGAAGCAAGAAGAGAAAAAGTCAAAAAAATTGATTGCATTGGTTTGCCTCTTAAGTCACAAAAGCAGAAGTCAGGAACAAACTTTCTAAAATCATTAAAGCAAACTCATCTTTGGCTCATGTGGAAATCAAGAGTAATTTTAATACCAGTAACTGTAGTGAGAATGAGCCTAAAGTTGCTGTTTGGAAAGGTTGTGAGTGTAAACACTCCTCTTTCAGTTCCTGACCAGCTCAGGAACAGAAAAGATGGAAATGTCACAGGAAGTGCTCCTCTCTCTCATACAGCACTGTTCATAATAAATCAACTTGCAAAGCAAGATGAATATTTTTACAGTCAAACATTATAGATTGCCAAATACTCTGTGCTGTTCTCTGGCCTGTTCCTAAGGGTTGTTTTGGTTTAGGGGTAAATATCACATGATTAAGCCATTTAAAATATATGTCCGTTATTCTTTGGGACTAAAAGTTCTAATTAATTTCTCAATTCAAAACATCTTGAAGCAGATTGTCTCTGAAGAAAATAAAAGATAATAATTTTGAGACTGTGTCAGGGTCTTTGGAAATAATGACAAATCTTCCCAGGTATGTCAGAACAAATCTGTAATAATACATATATACATATGTATTATTATATGTACATATATACATATAATAAATATATAAGAAAAGTAAGGAAGACTTAACCATATTAGTTTTCACTAATAAAGACTGATGTTCCCCAGGAAATGTGTAAATCAAAACTTAATTTTGTGCTTGAAATGCTTATTCCATTTCAAGAATTTTATATTTTGCAGTCAGGACAAGGCATAATTTATATTTGAAAAGGGATAGCATTTTTCATATTTCTGATTAATAAATGAGCATAATGGAGCTGATCCAAGAAGTTCCTGCATATCTCTGCAAGGCACTGATTTTTCTCATAAAGTCTAGCAATTTATATAGAAACTACAATGAAAGTTATCTTACAGACACCATATACAAGATGTAAATAAATACCATGGTTTCGTATAAAAACTGAGCATTGTAAAATAGCTTAATGCAACAGTCCAGTCAAATAGTTTACATATTGAATCCATTGTAAACTGCCTGTTTATACATTCTTTATTAATATGTGAGGTCTTTTTATTCCAGAGATGATGGGATTGTGCATCGTGCTCTGAGTGCAAAGTTGGCTGAGCCCATCTGATGGCAAAGTGCTCCCACCCCCAGCCTATCCTTGGCAGCAGACTCCCACCAGCTCCCTTTTCTTGGCTCTTGCACAACCTCATAATGAGCCAATTTAAACTGGCTAAACAGCACTAAAGCTTAGAAATATATTCAGTGTCTTTGTGACATTGTTTTCCAATTTGCAGGTGAACCAGCTCATGGTGGAACCACAAAAAAAATCAGTTTCTGAGTGGCAACAAAAGGCCAGGAGTGCAGACCTGTCTGCACATATGCCAGCAGCTCTCAGTTAGATGAGCTCCATCTTATCCTTATTAAGTGTCTTCGGGTTTCTGATGTTCTCCTCTCAACAAAGCACTAGGTCACATAACAAGACAATGAAACTTGATTTAAAGGAATTAGTCTTTCTATAATCAAGAAAAAAAAGAGAGTTTTGACCAACCCATATGATAAAATATGATGGCATAATTTAGGGAGAAGGTTAAATTTAGTTAAAATAAAGAAATCTTGGGGCTGGCAGGGAAGCAGGGGTAAGAGTGAGTCCAAAAAAATATCAGAAAGGAGAACATGTACAGGCTGGACCTGTACTTTGTAGGTGTTTATAATGCTTTATGCGGTAATGTATGAGTGAAAACAGAACTGCTTCCTCATTTTTAGGTCAGGAAGACTTCATACTTCTGAACAACAGCTTCACAAATCCTTGTTGGCTGTCTAATTATCATGTTCTGTCTATGGGAAAGAGAAATAATCTTTCCATAATAGGCAACACTAAATTCATTCAACCAGGCAGTAATATCCTTACTTCTTTGGGAACCAAATCTTCCAGGGACTTGGTTCTTCAAAGGAAGGTGACAGGTATTTTATATCTTTTTGTGTTAACTATTTCTGGGCACCATGACCCAGTGTAATTCTCAGTGAACAGACGATAAAGGATTTCTTTGAAGTCCTCCAAAGTAATGACTTTTTGTCTAGTGTTTCTATTATACAGAAAACCTTTGGCAATTATCCTTAATGTTGGCAATTCTGCCATGAATGATCACTAAAAAAGGCTAATCAATTCATGATGGTGAATCTATCAGTCAAATTTCACTATTCATTTTTATAATCCCAAAAACCATGATTGTCATTTATTGAATCATTAGCTTTCCTCTCTTTTACCTTAATATAAAAAGTCTCACCAAACTGCTCTATACAGGCACTTACAATTGAAGCAAAATTTTGTAACACTTAAAAGAATGGTGAAAGAGAGGCTGAAGAGATTTAATCCCTTTACATCACCTAACATGCAGTATTTATCTGTAAAAAAAAGAAGTTCTTTGGTCTTTAAGGATTTTACAAACTTAGGCTCAAGTTTCCATTTTGGTTTCAGGATGAAGTCAGAAAGATCATTACTTTATAATGTGAGAACAGAGGAGAGCACCAGCTAGATGCAGAAAACCCTGAGACAAGCAGTGGTGGATTTCCAGACAGTAAAAGCCTTTTGGATGAAAGGCAAAAAAAAGTCTGCTGATAATAAGAATTGGTGGCGATTGGAAACGACCCCAGAAACTGTTAAACTTCCCACTTTTGCCCCTCAGAAAGCTGATGTGCCTGCGCAGGCTGGCTGTAAGCTCTGTGCAATGAGTCAGCACTGCTCTCACAGCCAGACTTTTGTAGACACACATTGTGAATTGAAATAGGTTCTTTTGAACCCTGAACATATCAAAATAAGCTGGCATTCTCACAACAGAATCTGTGTCTTATATCATTTTGTGTTAGCTAAGTTAAATCCTCCTTTCTTAATTTGAATGACAGAAAAGTGTTTTAAAAGATAATTTCCTTAATGTACATTAGTGCCACTGTTTCTGTTGAGAAGCTTTTCTTTTTTATCAACACTCTTGGCAAAGAAAAAATAAAGTACAATTATTTTGATGCAAAAATAGATAACATCTGCAAAATTGTTCCATTTTGCAAGGGTAGATCAGATTAAGCTATAATATTGACTGAATTTTTGTTCACTCATCTAAAGCTAGTAAATGTTCGAATTAATGTAAGTAACTGAATAATTCTTTTTTCCAAGCCTCTCTGGTTTTCTGTTCCCTTCACTTTCTCAGTCCAAATTAACAGGAGTACAGCACTGAGCCACACAATAGCAGAGAAATATCCTTGCAGTATTTCTAGCTGAAACAAGGATATTAAATACTATATTTATACTATACCAGCCAAGGACTCAGAATGGCCTAGAATATTGGCTACAAATTTTTTGAGAAAGAACACTCCATTCACTGGTTATTTACTCATTCTAATAAATTTCCCCTGTTTTCCTCATTTGTTCAAGTGTTTGAGAGTAGATAAGTAATCTGGGAAATTTTCCAGTTTCAACTATAAAGTAATAAATAATTGAGCTCCTTGGCACTTAATGCATGAAACAAGATCCTTGTGGTGTGAAACAAAGACTGAATTCAACAATTTCACTCTGGCAAACTCTATTTTCACAGTGGAGTTACCACTATGAAGTTACAGTTCTGTCTGCAGGAAACAGAGGTTTCTCAGAGGCTGTTCCAGTACTGAAATGAATTGATTTGGGAACCATGAGCTGTTCATGAATGTCTGTAACTTTCACTTATAGTGAAAAGCATTTTATTTTTACCAGACAGGAGACATTTGATTGCTTATAAATCTGTTCCAGGGAAGAAATACAGAATAAAAGAGCTCTGTAAGGCGAGTCCTAGTCATATCAGCTAATAACCACCTAGAAAGTGATGAGGCACAATAGAGGAGAAAACTGGCATGAAACAATCAAAAAAGGGAGCCTTGCTTCTTTCATCGAAGAGCACCAGTCTGAGTGCAGGGAGATCTGTTTCTCACACTGAACAGTGCTACAAAACCAGAAAAGCCAAAGTGGGAGCTGCATCTTCTTGGCAAAGGCTGTAACCTTGAGACTCCTGCAGTCTTTTTTTTTCCTGGTTCCCAAGGTGCCAAACCTCCATGCAGCCAGACTTGCTTCCAATACCTCTGGAAACCTACAAGAGTGAAGCTCACCCTAAGACAGGTACCCAAGACAGGCCAGCTCAAATCCTCTCCAACTCCACTGACAGCAGTGGAAATGTAAGCATCTGGTGTATGTGGACTTCTATACGTGGTCAACGAAGTCTGAGAATCTTAGCCTCAAATGGAGCCTCTCCATGCACTGCTTGTTGCCCAAAATGCTGCTACTTCTGTGCTGTTAAAAACAAGAGAGACACACGGGCTTGAGATGTCCTAACTAGATTGTATTTAGGGATGGACATATGCCTTTCCTAAGCTCCTGAATCCCTTGAGGCTACAGAAGGCACAGAACATCAGCAGCTGTGGCAATACCTATTTGCTTGATACCTATTAGCTCTTCCATCTAAGAAGTAGGATTTCTCCCTGAAAAGAGAGAATGCAGTACTGCTCCGACTCATTGACTCACCTAATGTAATGCCTTGTTCCCAGCCACGAGGGTGGGCATCAGTAACATAAGCAGCAGCTGCAGGAAACTGAGACAAAATAAAAGAGGATTTTTCAGGTCGGTGGGGGAATGGAGAAAAAGTCTTTAGTTTTAGGTTCCAGTGCTTTCAATACACAGACGTGCTCTGCTCCTATTTGAATGTAGCCTATACCCTTCATCTGTGAGAAATTCGCAACTAAAAGGAAAATCTGACAGAGATATGATTATAAAACTGCTTTTGGAGCACCTGGACCAGCATTTTGCCCAGTTTGCTCCCCATAGAAACCATCCACCAAAAAGAACAGGCAAAACACCTCTCTGTAACAAAGGACAGTTTGCTGAGGGTTTTGGGCTTTGCTCTCTCCTGGTGGGATAAATTATTTAATAGGTCCTTTAAGCTGTTGTTTATCCTGGTATTTTACAATGTATAACTGAGAACATAGAGATTTTTTTCCCTTTTGAACATGATATATAAATCTCATGAATTGTATCTGTAGGTAACATTTGGCTGTCTCCCAGAGCAATGAAGAAGACAATGCCGGGATCACACTGTGTTTGTTTTGGTTTTCTAGTGAAGGGGGAAAAAATCCATCCCACTGTGAGTTATTATCACTCTTGAAATCTTTATCCACAAAAAAAAAGAGTGAAATGTTTGGATACAACAGAAGAATCATAAATATGAGATAGCAAGAAAATAAAAAATTACTGATTTTTACCTTGTGATTCAGCCAGTAACAACACCGCTGAGAACAGAATACGTAGGTGCAAAGGATGCAATATATATTGAAAGAAGATGTCAGTGTTTGTTTGTTAAATCAACACTTTTCCCCTTTTCTGTACCCACAGAGTAACTTTTCCTCCCTTCCATCAATCTGAAAGTTATGGCTAAGATTTTACCTTGCTTTCAAAGTAAGAATTGACAAAAGCAGGACACTGTTAAAATTGTCCTCTTGCCTGCTATATTACTTTCTTTAAACTTCCCAGGAGCTGTCATTTTCCAAGGACAGCACTCAATCTTTCTACCTGTAGCTTACTAAAGTGTTACTGAGTTTCACCTGGGTACAGGTGAATAACAGACAACTCAATGCTTTGCTGCTTTTGAGAACAGACTCCTTGTGTGGTTTTGTCCCTGACCAGGTGAAAGCAACACAATCTTTTTATCTGTGCTGCGAGTGATAATTTAAGCTTTATGTATCACCCCATTTAAGTTCACACCTCTCTGGTCACACCATGAATTTTTGAGAATGGGTGAATTTAAGGCACAAGGTCATTGCTGGCCACTATTCTGTCAGTTATGACTGCATACATCTTCAAAAGCTGCATTCAAGGAGAAAAATGGCAAATTCCAGACCCAGGTGCTCAGTGCAATGTCTTTGTCTTCACTGTGTTTGGCAGCTCCTGATGTCCCTATGTGACACGTCTTATTCTCTGAGCACACACAGATGTAAAAATATTCTGTATATGGAGACTGTCAATGACCTCACAACTCCCTACTCTGTGGAGAAAGAAGTCACAGTCCCTTGAATCTCCTACAGCATTTCTTCCCTATGTAATTAATACTGGTTGGGTCTAGAAATTCTGACTTTAAGCAGTGATGAATATATTAAAAGCAATAGCCAATTCTTCAAGTATTCTTATGGTGATTTTGAAATAAGGACAGTCTTAATATGAAAGGTCAATTTATTCTAAAATGAAATATTTTTGTCCTCATGTACTGAATCATGCTTAAATACCTCTGAACCTTTTTACTATTTGAAGTTTGCATTTTTTGTCATGCTTGCATTTTTCCCCTGACACATTGTTAAGAACAGTTGTAAAACTATATCATTTATATCCATAATTTCCAGTATATAAAATGTCTCAATTTATAAGAAATATTGGCAGGAAACCTATATGGAAGGAAAGAAACATTTTCAAACATCATTGCTAAAATTATTGCAACACAGAGATCCAAAAGAAATGGGATTTTCTATAATTAAAATTTATGCAAAAAGTGTTCATTACTCTTGATGTGGGTGGAGGCTAATAGCCTTTTTTTATTTTATAAAGAAGGTTATGCAAATCAGACTGCTGGGCTGGAGGCAGTCTGAAGTTTTAACACATGCTAGTTCTTCAGTGGAAATTATTGAGCCTGATGGGTGTCTTTCAGTGGAGGTATTTTTTCAGAGTGATTGCACAGAGGAAAAAGGAAGAGCTGGAAATGAATATGGACCAAGAAGGAACACCAACAAGGCTTGCTATTAAAGCATTGTTAGTCTAAAAATCATTGGTTGGAAGTTGAAAATTTGACTTTAAATATTCTCTTATTGTTCATCCTGCTGTTGTAAAATTTGCAAATATTCTATACTTTCACAACATCCCTAGCCATCAGCTGATGTTCTTTAGATTTCTGGAAAATTATTCTTTCCTATTATTCTCTATTCAATTTAGAAATTAATGTAATTTCCTTTCCAGTCCCCAAAGAAGTGACTGATTTTATTTTAAAGGGAAAAAAAAAAAAGAATTATATGTTCCTGTTACAATATTGTGTCAATGTTTAGTGATAAACCTTTACAGATCAGTGATCAGTGTAATATTCATGAACAGTAGTTTGTAGTAGCATATGAAATTGAAACAACGATTCAAAATCGAGTCTTTATCAGCAAGATCAACTCTTCTGTAATTTAGTGCTATTGGTTCATTTTATTTGAAACTGTGAATGCCCTTTAATTAATATTCAATTTATTGACATCTTTTTAGAGACTGAGTCAATTAAGATAACAAGAACGGGGAGACAGACCTGATCTGGCTGAAACACCCAGATCTGCATCTGAGGAACAGAGGGCACACATTGGTAAATGCAGAAGTAAACTACACCACCTTTTTAAAGGTAATTTTTCTAGCCATTATTCAGTTTAAGAGCAGGAAGACCTAAGGAATGACTCTTATAATCTTTTAACTCTCTAACTGAGACTTTAAAAGTCTGTTCTTTAGTTTTTTGATTATGTCTCTATGTGTAATGCAGAAATTATTCTATAGGATGCTGGAGATTTGCTCTATACCTTGAGAGTAAAGGTTAGTCAACATGGATTTTTCTTCTTGGAATCAAAGTATCAGACAGTTAAGATTTTACACTACTTCTCACAAAGGCAAGGATTTCAAAGTATGGTTAAATAAGAGCTGGGTTTAGAAAAGAGCAGTCATGCTTTATAGGAGTGCTGGCATGCCACAGTCTGCAGGTTTCACTCAAACTGGATAAAAAGACTATAGGTTTAATTTGCAGCAATGAGTTCTTGGTTTACCTGTGACTGAAAATTGATATCTGATCTCCTTACAAGCTGAAAATCCTCTGCTAGGATCAAAAATCTTTATAAAGTAGAGAGTCTTTAAAGGACTCAGACTGACCTATAACCCAAAGTTTGGTTGAACAGCAGCTGTTCTTGGGTTATGGTTTAGGCTATTTCTATGACCTACACATGAAAAGAGTCTCAACATACAGATTTGGTGACCTAATAGAATTCAAACTGACTATTGAAATCTACCCTTATCCAAATCACTCATCAAGGACACTTCTGGATTGGGAAGAGCATCTCCACTATATACAGGTCTGGAGTGATGCAAATCAGTTCAGCAAAGGGAAATAGGAAATAGGCACACCTCTCAGCTCCTCGTGCAAAAGGAGTCAGAACAAATATGAGGGAGAAGGGCAATTTGAAAGTCTTTGAGAAGCCACAAATTGGGTTGCTGCAGAGCCTGGGCTGCTCCTATCCTGAGGCAGTGCATGATGTGACTCCTGCAGCATGCCAGAGAAGAGCCAGAAGCATCCTGCCTGTTACACAGAGCCCCTAATTTCCCCTCGAGTTGTTGTCTGAGCAAAGCAGCTCTTGCAATGGCTATTGCTGCAGGGAGAAAAACATCTCAGTTCATGTGGCTTAATTCAACTCATTCAAAGTTGTTTATTGACTTATTAATGACACCTAATTAACTGACACTCAGTGTGCTATATATCTAGGACAATCAGTACGCTATATTCAGGGTCAATATTGACAATCCAACAAATAAATGATGATGCCAGACACTTACAGAGCATTAATAAACAATTTATTTCCCAGCCCCAGTAACTAATCCCCAGGAACATCCCCTCCCTTTCCTTCCCCTCCCCTCAACCCCCCAAGTCTCCACTTGCGTTGGGCCCAAGGATCACAAGCACTGCCACCCCACCTGTGTATGTCCCTGCAGGTGTCACTGTCAGGGCATGGGCAGGGACTTGTTCTTTCCTTTTTTTTTTTGTCAGCCGAGGGGGAAGCACACAGGCAACCCCAAAAGCACAGACTAATCTCCAGGGAAAACATCAGTACAAACACCTAGACATCCCAACATCCATACAGGCTTACAGCTGAAAAATTCTCCTTCTGGATTTTGGAACGGAAAGAATTTTCATCATTTGTAATAGGACTGACATGGATGTAAACGTAGTTAATAACCCTTAAATTAGTTCCATCTTTTTATTTGAAGTACATTTTCTTTTTAAATGAAAATTTCCTGTTTCTGCCAAACCTACAAAGATAGGAAGGGTTCTTATCTCCCCACTAATTTACAGGCTGTGCTAACTGGGAAATAATCAGCCTTAAAAGCTGTCTTCCTCTACAGATATTAAAGAAAAATGAAGCTATTTAAGGGATAAAATCAATTTTACTGAACAGTATTCTGATAAAAAAAAGGGGAGATGATGGTTTGTGAAAGGGGGTTGGGGAGTAAAGTGATGTGCCACCAGTGAATAGCCACCACCAATTAACTATAGGAAAGACAGCACCAGCAATATGGAACTCATCTTATTTCCTGTGAATGTGTTAGGAGGCACTGAGTGTCTTCTGGTGTGTGTTCTCAATGTTGCATGGCTTGGTAATAGATCACCAAAATGCTGGGTTAAATGAAAGACAAACAAACAAACAAGCTGTGTAATATCTGAAGAACAGTGGGCCTTCAAGACATAAATGTTTTTTAACATTAACCAGGGTAAAAAAATCCACAAACTCCAGCTGGCTTCCTTGTTTTTATACAGTCAATTTTAAATTTAAGACCTAAGAGATTTCAGATGTACAAAGTGCAAGCTGAGTTGCACGAGGAAAGTCACTTAAGGAAAGTTATTTTTCCGGACTAGTTTAGGAAACAATGTTAATTCCTGGTTTGATATCTGGTAACACTTCCATAGGAATATGTCAGAGATGGCTCTAATTCTGCATGCAGTTGTCTTAATTTCATGCTGACATGCATGACCAATTGATTTCCTGTACTTTTTACCTGAGAATTTTTGCCATTTCTCTTTCATCAATTCACACACACTGCCTTTTTGGCTTTATTGACCTTTCCTAGTAAGCACCCTGCTGTGTCAACCAAAACTGACATAACAAAGCTTACAGACAGTACTGCTCACTCATTTCAGAAGTACAGGGTGTTCCTGGAGAGAGAATATGCCATTTCCACCCAGTTCTGAGTGACAGAGGTGCTGCTTTCCTTTTCCCTCACGTGATGAACGAGACAGATATTATTCATCATTCTGCCAAGTTATTTCCTTCAAGATCTTTAATTTTTGTTGTTTTTCTTTCTTGAAAAGAGGATATAAGTTCCCTCATTTAAACATCTCCAGCATGGTGTGCGTAATCGCTTACTATTCTATTAATTGTGTTAAATGCGGTCAATGACTTTACAAATGATCACAACTTAGCCATAGCTGCAGATACACAGTGCTTTAGCCTTTTCACCCAGAGATCTTGGTGAAATTGAGGTACATTTTCGGAGATGGCGTGTTCAGAACACCCCATGTGAACCTTGGTTCGAAGGAACCTCTGGAGGTCATCTAGTCCAGCCTCTCCTTTGAAATGGGTCCTCAAGGAAAGCCACTTCTCCGCATAGGCTTAGCAAGTGAGGGAAATGTACATACTACATTTCTAAAAAGGGCTCCTAGCCAGCTCTGCAGTTATGGAAAAAAAATTTCTGACCCAGTATATACAAGTTAAATTTGCCAGTGTGAAGAGAAAATTAAGATTCTGAAAAAAAAAAAAACAAACCAAAAAAACTCCAGTGACAGCTTCAATCAGTAGCAGCAACACAGTCTTTTCTTGTCTTTACAGCTACCCTGCATTTAGTTTTTCAAATTGTATGAGATGCTTTTTATACTTAATTTTCAGTTTACATGTTTTCTTTTATCTGCTGTAATGTTCTCAATCATCTCTTCATGCTTTTTTTTTTCTGCCTGCTTGAATATCAGTTCGTGCTAAAATAATTTGCTTTATCTGTGATTTTCAAATCATCTTCCCTAAAGGACTTAGAGGTCACTGAGCCTAAGTGTTTTTAAGTGCATAAATATTTTTTGAAAATGGAATTAATTTCCTAAGCCAAGTTGCTGCTTTTGAAAATATTTCCTTTGTGCAGCATGCACAAGCCAGAAGAGGAACTAAATAACTGGAAATCTCAGTCCCACCATGTGTTATGTGCAAATGTTGGTTAGTATGTGTATGTTAATATGCTTGGATAATAAGCATTTTGAATAAATACAAACAGAGAATTCATGAAAAATACATTCAGGAACATAGAACTACAGTATAGGATGTGAGATAATAATTGTAATAAAAGAGAAAACAACAGACTAGAATTTAAATACCATCTTCTGTTACACTAGACTGAAAAATCTGCAGAAAATACCTATATGTTTATAATGATATCCTGCTTTCTCCCACTGAAGCTGATGACAAAGCACCCAGTTTCTTTTTAGTTATTGTAGCTTCAGAGTTTCATATGTATTTCAGAAAATCTCTCCCTAGAAATCTCCATATAATGCAAATAATTCCTTCAGCAAACCAGGTTATCTATCTGCTAATTAAGTTAAACTTTATCATCCTTAGCTAGTATACTAGGATTTTATTAGGTAATTAAAAGAGAAACAGATAGGATTTTAACACTGCATCCCTTAAGAAGTATTTATTTCAGTTGTACCTAAGGAAAGTACATGGAGACCAACTGGACTAGACTTCAAAAACCTCTGAAAGGTTGGTACATTGCACTCACGTCGCTCCATCAAAATCCATAAAGCTGCAATTATATTATTGAGCAAGATCAAAGGGTAAGACTTGGTACCTGATTCAAAACCTTATTTAAGAAAGCTCTGAATATGAGGTATCTTTGAGGTAAAGCCTCAGTGGGAGCAGGATTGTCACAGCTGATACTGCTGGTGAGGAGCAGAAAGAGTTTTGCAGTTAGGAATAAACTCTCTGTGATAGTTAGCAATGGAAATGACAAATCATTTCTCCAACTAGTAAATGTAATCTTAAATGAATCTTCAATAACATGCTAATTCAGTCTGGTATCTTGACTGTGGAATTAATTTTCTAATTGCCAATTTCAGCTGGCCATGCAACTGCTGCTCTGAATTTCAAGGTGACTTTGTAAGGCCATATGATACATTCTACCTCAGTGAACAGCAGTGTTGAATCATTTAAAGACCACTGTTTTGATTTTGCAATAAGTTTTCCTCTTTGAATTTATCAAACATAAGTAATATTAACTGAATGGCCTTGTCAAACATCTTTATTCACTGCCAAAACATAAATGTTCAGATGCTAATGAGAATTTTTTTTTTGTTATTACACTGAAATGGTTGGTTCCCATACAAAAAAAAAATCTTTATTTGGCACAGGGATCGTGGAAGAAGATGGAAGGAAAAAGTGGGAAGAGGGAAGGCAATGGCATTTTTGGTGTAGAGAGCTGGAAAAGGAAGACACCTGGAAGACTGAGGAAAGGTAGTTGTTGGTTGATCTTGACCTTGATCAAAGGTAGGCTTCCTAATTCTCCTTTCTACTGATAACAAGATGTAGAGCCCAATACTGAGTAATTCATTGAGCTGAAAAAAAAATATTATATTGTCTGAGGAAGACTTTTTCAGGAATCATTACATAGCCTTTATGAGCTTTTTAAACCTGAAAACCAAAAGAGCAGCTACTCTGACTTGTTCAAGCAAAGCCCAAAGTAAATTAACTCTCTGTTTAAAATCTGGAAAACCAGTGGCAGTTTATTTTTTAGTCTCCTGTAAGAACTCAGTGATATTTCTACAAGTAAAGACCTGGCAGAGATCATATCAGGGCCAAACAGAGCAGAAACTCATGCTCTTGTGAAAGCACATTTGATTGCCATCCTGTGGGAAACCTGACAGTTAAGGGTCAGAAAAAACCCCTCTCTCTGTCTCTCAATTCTGAGTGAATTGGCTTAGCAATGAAAGGAGAATATACCACAGCCATCTAAAAGTGAGCATCAATTATTTTTGTATAGTGCAACCAGGCTGCTTTGCAAGATAACTCAGGAGTGAAGGGAGCATCTTTTCCAGCCCCGTGAGGAAGTGCATCTTCACACAGCCTCTCACAACAGCCTGTGCCTGAGGGCACAATTCTGTACTCTGCTGAAAGGATCAAATGAACAGTGTAAAACTAAAAAATTCTACAAAAACTGAAAAGGGCTGTTAAATAATTTGGTAGGATGGAAAAAAAACCTATTTATAAAATCTGAAAGATTAATCAATTAGTATGCTTACTGAGTCAAAAAACAGGCTTTTGTACCAAAGTAATACAGTTGTTTCTCTGCTTTAGGATCCAGTCCTGAAACCTCTTCTGATTATCTTAAAAAGTACTCCTGAAAGCTCCACACATCAGCACACATGTCATCTGACAGAACATCTAAATTGGAAAATAGAAAAACGGAAAGATGCATCAGTTTGCAGCATCCCTGAGAAAAAGAGACTTTCCTCCAAACTAATTCAGACACAGTGAATAACAGTGCAGTTGTGTTAAATGCATAGTCAGTTTCCTAAAAAAGAAAACCC
Source organism: Petroica traversi (assembly GCA_025920805.1). NCBI lineage: Eukaryota > Metazoa > Chordata > Aves > Passeriformes > Petroicidae > Petroica > Petroica traversi. The sequence continues at coordinate 20,339,593 of JAHLSL010000017.1, forward strand.
TGGGGTTTCATATAAAAATATTCTTGATGGTTTTCAATATGCATAATATTAAAATCATAAAGAAGAAATGCAGAAATTTTTAGTAGTTCTGGGTACACTTCACCTAGAAACATGCATTCCTGCCACTTGACATGCTATTCTTTGCTCCAAAGAGGGAACACCTCTAAATAATACTCCTTACAGTACTTATAAATATATATAATACTTATAGTTCTAATCTTCATCTTGAGGATCAGCCTGCTCAGGCAGAGAAAATGTAATAATAAATAGATTGGGCTGAATTCCTTCAGAGACAAGAAAACCATCCCAAATCTGTCTTCAATTAGGTGACAGAATTTCTCACAAAGGATTCCTGGGCCTCCTGTAGGTTTCTTCCAGCATATTATTTAGTCTGCCTGAATGCATGATGACTCTGTAACTACAGCAGATATTTACCTTCAAAGGTCCCTAAAGCCTTTCTTAACTTCCCCTCTTTTTCTTCTTTTCTTTTTCTTTTTCAAATGAAGTAAGGGTTTTCAAGTTTGAGGGCTGATTTTTTTTTTCAACAATTGCTCTGCAGTCCTGAATGGGCAACTAGGCTAAACCTACTGCTTCAATTTGTTTAATTGATGGAAGCTGGGGTGTGTGGATTTTCTCAGCTGAGTCTAATGAAAGAAGCATTCACTTTAGAGAGAATATCTTACACTGCAGAATGTCAGCCTGCAAGTGAGTGAACCATAATTTTCTTCTTAGCTCCTGAAATGATTTGCAATGGGATGCCGGCCAAATAATCTCATTTCAGTGTTTCAAGGCTCAGGCAAATGACTTCCACTGAATTTTGATTGGGTTATTAAAGGAGTCACCAGCTTCAGCTGGCTGTCTCCAACCCTGCAACAAAGCTTATCACAAAGTATGCCAATACTTCAGCCATGCCAGTGCCTGACTTAGCAGGACAGAGAGCGGGGAAGGCTGATCAGTGCTGCTGCACTCAGGAGGGGCAGAGGTGCAGAGCATTCCTCTGTGAGAGTAGGCTCTGGATGGAGAGCTGGGTTTGGTGCACCCTGAGTCCTCCTTTCAAGGTTCAAGAGGAGAAATTAGTCTGTAAAATCATGTTTTGTGTTAATTACTTTGCTTGTAAAATCATGGTGGATCTATGAATAGGAAATTGCACATAAAGGATTAACTTCCTATTTTTGTTAAATCAATATTTAATTTCCATTGATTTTTTCCCTTCTCCTTCATTTAAGAATCAAAGATATTTTTAGCTTAAAAGCAAACTTTAGTTTTTACACATTAATATTTTAAACTAATCACATGTGATTGATTTTTTATTTTAGGCTGAATTTTTCAGGGACTTCAGTAATGTTTCTCCTTCACACTGAAGATACAAACCAGGCATACATAAAAAATGCATGTTTTGTACATAAGACAAATTTATAAAAAGACAATAATTTAGAAAGTATCTATGTGGATGGTCTTAAATTAACCAGAGCTAAGACGGGGGAAAGCCTCCATAGACTTTTCTTGTTGATGAAACTATCAAAAGAATACCAAGGCTTTCAATCTCCTATGCTAGATTTTATTAGGGCACAAAATAATTGTCTGGTACATAAGAACTCTTTCAAGCAAAGAAATGGTTTGCAACCACTGTATGAAACAAATTAAAGAACATTCTGGAGGAAAAAAAAAGCTCCTCCACAGCACATCTTTGGAAGCTGGCTCATTCCAGACCAAAAGGCTGTACAGTAGGACTCAGAGGCTGGGAGCTGTGTATAAATACACAGCCTTCTTCTCAGCTTCATGCCTTCACAATATTTCAAGCAAAATGTGTACTGTACAATACCTGTGCTGATATGTGAAGAACTCTCTGTAAGGGTCCAGTGTCTGTCACACCCAATCATTGCTCAGAGTCAGGCTGCACTTCCAGGATCCCTCACTGGAGATATTTCAGAACTGTCTGGACACAGTCCGGCTCCTGTACTGAGCTGTAGGATGACCCTGCTGGAGCAGGGAGTGGGAGCAGGTGACCCATTGCAGTCCCTTTCTGTGATTCTGTGATCAATTACCCTTTCAGGTTATTGCCTAAGTTGAACTGGGACTTCATGGTGTCTCCTAGGGCATGATTCCTTTTCTATTTCTGTCTTAGGTTAAGAATTGTCTAACAATTTATGAACTTATATACTTTTTTTTTTTTTTTAATTTTGAAGACATATGTCAGTCACAACAGTCTCCTTTGTCAGGACTAATTAGGTCTCCATTGGTAGGCTAACTTTCCACCTGAAGACTATGCTTCCATTCCATCTGTATTTCCCAAAAGTGGTTTTATTTGACTGCCTAGAGCACCCCTAAGACTGGAAAATATGTCCATCTCTGTAGATTCTTTTGAGCATATTTGAACTCTTGCAGGCAGCATTGTAAAAGTACTGGAAACTCTGTGAAGAGCAGATTTTAAAGTTTTCAGTTAGTCAGTAACATGCTGAGTAAAAGGAATTAGTTAAGCTTCTTCTGCAGAAGTTTCTACCCTCTGGCATTTCTGGTATGAATATAGACTTAGCATTATCAAATAAATCAAGATGAGGCCGTCATTTTTCTTTTTAACTTGTACTTTCATTGCTCTAGTTGAGATATTAAGAAGCTGAGTCATCTGCCTTTTTCTTCAACAATAATCCTGATCAGAATTACTGATTTTCTGTGGAATTTGAAACCTCTGTCACCTTGCTTGTCTTTCTTAATAATTGTAAGTGTTGATATTAATGTTAACATGGATTCATTAGATATGTAATAGATGCATATAAACAGATACCTAGATAGACATAAATAGGTGGATCTAGATATAGATTTTTACCTAGATTCTATGAGAGCTTTTTCATCCAGAAGTAATCATGGATCATGACTTTTATTATGTCTAGGCACTGTAGAACAAAAAGATACAGCTCCTGCCTTCAACAGTTTTTTAGGTATGTGTAAGGTCAGGACAACAGATGAACCAGGCACGAAAAAAGAGGAGTCAAAAAAGTAACTCAGGATACAAGCTTTGTTGTCAAACTCAAGGGTAGCAATTCAAATATTACTCACAGTCAAGGATAATAAACAGCTTTGCTAATGTTATGAAATGTAAATCTGAGGTATAGGTTTGGATAAAAAGACCATTGTAGGGGTTTGTTGGTTTGGGGTTTTTTAAAAAGCCAAATGTAAGTGAAGCCAACATCTCAAACTGACTGGATGTGAGACCTGACATTTCAGCAATGAGTGAAGGCTTTATAGCTAAAGTGGAGATATCTGCAAAGGGCCTTGATGGTGGAGACCTTCAGCTTACCTTTGTCATAAAACAGAAAAAGAATGTTGCCTCAAGAGAGGACACACAGTTGCTGTGGTAGACTGAGAAAATATCCTGTCCATCAGAAGGCCAAAAAATGTGGGAAAGGAGGAGCTCCTTCTAGGCATCTTCTGGGACACAGACAATTTTATTGTTCTTTTTAACAGAGAGTTTTCTTCACCATTGCACCCAGTCCCTGTGAATAATTTTGACATATTTAGATTAGGTTTTTCTACCACTAGTTCCTAACAAACATCCAAGATACCTGGAACAAATCCTGGCAAAAGGTTGAGAATAATCAGTTTGTTTCTACAGACCCTGTCAAGTACAGAAAATGCCTGTGTGAGCTTTCTTCAGCTCAAAATATCTTCACTGAAATATCCTTTTTTTCTGTCCTGGATGCTTGAAGCCTTACCCATTTTGACTCTGACAGTTCAGTGATTGACAAAAGCATTTATCTGAGCCGTTTGGATCTTTTTAACAAGAGGGCAGGACATGGACCAGGGGATCACTTGAGATTTTGTGACTCAAAGTTCCTGTGGAAAATATGCAAGGGGAAGGGGTGGGGAAGGGAGATGGGGGAAGGTTGGAATATGAAAATACAAGAAAGGAAATTGTGAGGAGGCCCCCAAGCTCTATATGAGATCTAAAAGTTAAACTCTGAGTGGGGGAGAAAGAAAATCGTGAGTTAATAAATGATGCCAAGTGCTCTGCAGAGAATGGTTTTACAAGGCTAAACAGAATAAGGAAACCCTGAACTAAAGCAGGGGGAGCAAGGGGTATAATTCATACAAATAAGCTGGATGGTAGCTTCAGGAGAAAGGTAAAACCTTTATAAAATCTAATGATGTGTAAATACCACCTGCATTAATTATGCGGCACTATTAAATGTTAAAAATCTGAAGCCTGGAGCTGGAATAATTAATCTGCCCTTGTGATTGCCTTGGGAGGGAGAGAAAGTTACTGTTCCAGTAGTGCAAGCTAAAGTTACAAATAAAGAAAGAGGGAAGCTTATTGTGTTCCAGCTCTGCTTTTGACAACAGATAGTTTCTCAGGGTAGTTGGCTGAAAGTCTAGGGAATATAAATACTGTCCTTTAATTTTTTAATTTTTTTTTTCAAAGGACCTGTGATTTCTGCCTGGAATCCCCACCTGAGAGCAAACAATTTTATTGGTGTAAGAAATCTTATGAGCTGGGCTCCAGACTTTCCAGCAAACTTGCCCACAAACAAAACCCAATCCATTTGTTTACAGTATTCTGTCACATCATGAAGGATGTGCTATATTAAGTTTATGTAGAAACAACAGTTTTCTTGTTTTGTTTCTGGCCTAGAGAACTTGTTTTCCTGTAATGTAATTTCTTCAAATGGGGTCTTTTAAGCTGTGTATGCCAAAATGACATTTCAACTCAGAGTCAGCTGCTTACAGTTTGTCTTCCTGTCCTAAATTTAAGAAAATCAGAATAAGTGGCTTTGGATATGGAGTCACTACTTGATGGAATTAATACAGCGTCACCAAGAGTCAAAGGAAGAATCACTCAATTACTATTACATCCCTCTGCATGTATGAATGAATGTACCACAATGAGAGATGTTCTGGTTACTGTACTTTTAATGTCTGAGAGAGAAACAAGCCCTGACTGATACATCTGTCATTTCCTTAAACTGGCATTCTTTTATAACATAGAATCATTTTGTAAATAAGCTGTGGCTCGGTTTTAAGTAGAAAAATTGTGGTTTAGACTGTTTGGTCTTTCACTGAATTTAATATTTTTGTTTTCAGGTGTAGGTGCTCAGGGAACACAAAAGATAAAATATGGAAATGTGTTAATAGAAATATGAAAATGGCCTTTGTCCAGCTTATTTCAAATAAATCATAAAAGATTGCATGCCAGAGAGAAAATCCATCTTCCATCTTCACCACATTGATACTTCTGTCTATGGACAGATTTATAAAATCTGCCTTCTTTGTGTATTTTAAATAACATGAAAGTCGTGAACCCTTTGGGAAAAAATATCAAATCAAAAATCCAGTGGGAAATTATCTTGCAACTATAGTCCACACCTTTGACAACTTGGAAACGTTGTAATTTTCTAGTGTCCTGTTATATGAAGAATGCCTGAAGTTTTTTGTTTTTTTTCATGGGAATGAGATTTTCTGATAAAGCATTTTCCAGGTTTTTTTCTTTTTTTTTTTTTTTTTCTTCTTTGTGGGAGGAATTGAAAATTAAATATTGATTCACTGCAAGAATAGACAGAAATAAACAATGGGGTCTAGAATATCAGGCTGCTATTCCTGCTATTGCAGAAAGTTAATGCAATTACTTTTATTCTGGGGCAAATCTGTAGGGAATAAGGTCTAGCTGTCCAGGTTCAGATTAATAGACACTAATAGCAGTTTTCATGGATTAGTTTTGTAAAATGTATATTGTTACCAGCATTAGGGATAGTGTATAGAAACACTAAAGATATATGGGTTTTTTTCTGAGTGAAGCCTCTTTAATTATGTACTGCTGAGAGTTTATTTTCTCCCTTTATCACTCTGCATGGTATATGCCTTTTTTACCCCCTTAATTTATCCATCTTCTATCTCTATAAGCATATTTTGAATTAAACAAATTGTGTCTGCAAGAATCTGTGTACATTTATATTAATGACAAGTGTTGAAGCTATTCAACACTTGTCATTAATAGGACACTTAATGGATAATTATCACAAAATCACTTTAAAATGTGTTTATTAATTTTCTTACCCTGAAATGGATATGATCCCCCTCAAAAATCTGAGAATTATGAAAGTTTCCCTTTGGTTTCACATCCCTTGCTTGGGAGTTGCTATATCGTTAAGATGTCTTTAAAGAGACATTTTATTTTCAAAAGATTCATTTGAGTGTGAAATGGTAATTTCTAAAATGTTTAGAAAAATAAATTATTGACCTTGAGAAGAGAAATTTAAAGCAAGACTGGTATGTTTATTTTGAGAAAAATATAGATGAAAGAAGATGTGTTATTTCAAGTCTCTATTGCAAGCAGACTATTCCTTGAAAAATGTGAGTTATCTGGTCTGGCCTCCTCAATCTGTTTGCATGGTCACTCCCTAGGTAGTTTCTCTTTTTCAGGATCACATTTCTGTAACCAGCCTGGAGTGTGCAGGGCTTCCCCACTCCCTCCGATTGTTGAATCATTTGAATACCTATGAGAAGTTCTGCTTCACATTTTTATTCTGCCAAAAGGAATACAAACCTGCCCCTTTCATATTATAGGTCCTCCAACAGGAGAGACTGAGGGAGTCTCTACTCCTTTGAATATCTCCTAAGCCTATAAAACTGACTGCCTTGAGCCAAAGTGCTTCTGTGTTTAGAGCTGAGGCACATTTGAACTGAATTATCACATACCAATGACCGAGCCATGGCCAGTTCATTTTGTATTCTTGTACTGTTCCACCTTGCACAGAATAATTAAAGATTAATTCAGTTAGAGAGAAAAAGAAGCAGAAGAGCTGTCTGGGATGCTACTCGGGGGATTTAAGTAAAGAGATAGCAAGTGAGAACACTTAGTTTCCAGTCACTGATCAAAATAAATTGTAAATATTTTAGAATAAATTGGCTAACCTGAACGTGAAAGATGGAGAGTAGCCTACTCAGTTCAGTGAGTTCTTTAGTAGCTGAGGCAGCCTGCATGGAAAGTTATATTCCCTGAGGCAGAGGAGAGAAATAAATTTGAGCTATATCTGCTGTAGATGAGTGCTCTTGAGTAAAAAGTGAGGGACTATTTCTTCTCATGTCTGGTTTTGGGAGGGTTTGCCAAATATATCTCTTCATTTCCATTCCTTTGCTTTGCTAAACTTATCTAAAATGAAATTGAAATGCTTGGTCTTAGAATCACTTGAAGACATATTCCAGTTTTTAATTTTTACGCAGTCATTTTTTCTTTAGTTTTTATTTAAGGGGGGGGGGTTTGCAAAAGCTTATGTGATCAGCTTTTTCCTTTCAGCTAACTCCCCAGAAAAAATAATTTTCACACAGACCACATTTCTTACTGTTTTTGCTCCTTCTACAGTAAAATTTATTTTTTTGCTGTTCTTAGGTACTCAGGCTTTTACAAAATGTCCCTAACTCAACCCATGCTACTAAAAAATGATGAATTAAACAATGCTCTTGTTAATTTTTGAATAACTTAGTAAATGGATCAAGTGACTTAAACAATGTTTGTCTTGGATCTCTTTCAAATGAATCATTACTGTGTCTAAGACAGCATTAGGAAAAAATGAACAATTGTGGGAATGAACAAAACTTTTACTTGGTGCCTGGGTAGATGAATACTTCAGACAATTAGGATTTCAGTTGATAATCTACTTCATTAATGCAGTAAATCTTTGCACTGATTAAACTTTCTCAGTTAACTCTTCAATATTCAAGGGAATTTTAGAAGATTCAGCCAGAATTAAAAGGCATTACATCACTGGAGATTGTCAAACAAATGCTGATTCAAGTGAGGATGGTCAAAAATCATCAAGGTCAAGGTTGGACTCTGTGCTAGATATTTTTACTTTGGGCCTTCCATCATTATGCATCTGTCACTCCATTCTTCAGCAGCTTTATTTGTCTTCTGTTGCAGTCCAGCCCTAAGCAGAAACATCAAAATAGTTGGAGATATAATATTAAATTTGCATTACAAATGCATATTATGATCTTTGGCGTATATATGTGAGAACTTATTGCCAAGTTGCCACTGAAATTCAGTACAGGGTAGTTTTGTTTTTTTTTCTTAAAAAGCATTTATATATATATTTATTTGTACTGAAGTTAGTACTATAGATCACAGTTTTAAGTGATATTGAGGAACATAACATAAGACATGCAGCTATGCAGCTCTACAGTTCTCTGAAAATCATGCCAAATTCATTGCTCTAAGATTTTTTCTTTCTTATTACAACAAATTTCCAAACAAGCAACTTATATTGTGCTAAAGACACAGAACTAAATCAAATATTAATAAATCCAGTATTTTGTTACAAATCCTTAAGGCATATACTGCAGTGTGATTAAACATACTTTTAAATAAAACTCTCAATTTAGTGAGCAAAAAACCTTGTGCAATCATAGTTTTCAAAAACTTATAAAGTGCTTATTTTGAATTTAACTTGACCAAAATCATATTTTCAGATTCTAATTTTCAGAGGATTTCCTGGAATAAACTTTACTTATTGGCCAACCTTTGCATACTTGCAAAATTTCATCTTCCTGACTTCAACAAAAAAAATGCTTAAATTGTTTTGTTGTTCCTCTCTGTGTCTGCATACGGCATACATGACTCTTAAAATAAGTTTCATTCAATGCAAATATATCTAAAGATCAGATTTCTTATCTCAGGCATTGCACAAGCTGTTATACTGTGCATATGTTTATTTGACAACTAAATTCATAGAGGCAAAGGAGTCAAAATAAATGTGCAGAAGGACTCATTTGACCTTACAATGTATAACTCCATGTATATCCTCTAATAGCATTCTCCTATTTTCCCTTTGTAGAACCACGGGTAAAATTTTAACTTTGTTCCTCCAGTTTTAACTTTGTTCCTCCAGCCATCTGATTCAGATGACTTTCAGCATGCAAGTGGCATCAATAATTTGGATGGATAATACTGAAAGGCATATCAGGTGGCAACTTGATCCTGGATGTTGCCTTGAATCATGATTTAATGGAAAGCACCAATGATTTAAAGCATAGGCTGGTAAAATCGACATTACAAAGTCAAACAGGCAGTGAGAATAAACAAAATAAGGTCTACTATGTAGGTGTTAAAATAAAAATGCATGAAAAATACTGATAAGATAGAAAATTCCCTACCTCTGCAGGGGAGATATCCTATAAAGGACAGATTTATGCGCATGAGGTGTAGATAGAACATTTGTGCTTAAGTTCCAGACTGCAGAAAAAAGTGATCTGTTTAACTCACTGATGAGTCACCAAGATATTATATAAAATGTGAGCAGCAGAGGAAAACATTGCTCATGAGTGAAGCTATGACCAGTCTGGCTTGTCCCAAGGTGCCTAAAATGTCGTGCCTGTCAAAGAGGAGATTCAGGACTCTGTTAAACAATTTATTATTTTTCTGTCTTTAAATAATCTGCCAAACTTGTTTTTTTTTTTCCTTTAATCTGCAACTCTCTGTGTCCAGATTTTTTGTAATAACTTAGAGAATTTAAACATCAGGAGTTAGAATTTGGAAATAGGAGATCCAGGTTGCTAGTGATTACAGTGCACTGATTAGACTAATCAGTTGAACTAAAGTTTTCTTGTACCACAGCAATCTTTTTCCCTAGCCTATATTATACTTTTATATGACTAGTTTCCTCCTCTCCTCTCACCAATATGTCTCTGTTTTCCCAGCTAACCATATGTACCAGAGGGACATTTCTCTCTCATATGCTGTCGGACAAAAATTGTACCCAGGCTGTCATGCTATCACTGAAATGCTTACAATTGCAAATCTGGGTTGTCTCTTCAAACACCATGTTAATTTTTGTCCTTGTAATGTAGGAACTGAAATAGCATGAACTTTGGCACATGAAATTTATATGTGGAAGCATATTAAATCTGTGGCTAAGGGCATTAGGTCAATTAAATGCCATGATGTATTTTAGCACTTAGAAATAGATCCTAGGAAGAATATCTTCTCAACCCTATAACTTCTAATTGTGCCAGTGAGAAATCCAGCACAATTTATTTGTGTATCAGAATTAAAAAATAAAAATAAAGGTTTAGGGAGAGACAAGCACCTCTAGCTTATCAATATGCTGAATGCATCTCTCCCTGGAACTAACTAGTTAAGAATAGCCTCACGAGGACTGTTGTTTCTCATTACCCAACTCTGATTTGTTTGATAATAAGTTAAATTAATTTTTTCCCAAGTCAGCTGTCTTTCGCCCATGAAGAAAATTGCTCACTGATCACTCCCTGTGCTTATCTTGCCTTTTTTAACATTTTTTTCTCCCCTTTTCAGTTTAGGAGAGGAGTGATAGAGCAGCTTTGGTGGGCACATTTCATCCAGCCAGGGTCAAACCACCACAATGAGTTATACATAAGAGGTGGATATATGTCAAAACAGAATAGAAAATACTACATACATTATACAGACATATAGTCATATTTTATAATCTACAGTATGTTCTGCTGTCATTGATTTTACTGTGTTAATGTGTGTATTTATACACAGTGGGTAGGCAAAGTGAGCTTGAATATTAAAACCACCTGGGGCAATTACATATAAGTCATCTCTTTCTGAAGTTGAAAGTAACAGGAACAGACATATATCTTTGTCCCTGTAACAGTTCAAACTCAAGGATATTCAATTACTTAGTGACAGCTGATGATTAGATTAGATATGTCCAGCAGAAAACTAAGGGTGAGAGAGGTTTTCATTGAAAGAGAAATGCTCAGAAGCAATTTAATTTCTAATTATTTTTCCTGAATTTTTTTTCTTGTCTGAAAAGAGGGTGCTATGCATTATGGGAGGAATCAGACGATTACTATCATTTATTATCCACTGAGAAATGGGCCCCTTTTTTCCTTGAAAAAACAGTTATAGAAAAGGTTACTTTCATTCTCTGATGGAAGGAGGAGATGTGGAAAGATCATCTAGGTGAATGCACAACAACCATAGAATCTAAATAACATCAAGAAGAAGGCCAATAGCTTTAGTGCTTTGGGGGTTAATGAAAAAGCAGTAGCAGGATGTTAAAGCTCTCTATATGCTGTATCTCACAGAGAGCAGCAAATATGGCCCATCTAAATCTTGACTGAAATAGCAGAAAAAGAGAACTTGAAAAGGGTCTGATTTTAATAAATATACCAATTTGCAAAGACCTTTCCAAGTTGCCAACTACATAACTGGTTCTAAAGATGAACTGCACTGTAATTAATTTCTAGTTTAAGAGTAAACACAAACAGTACTTTGAGAGTTTCCATGCCCTCTCAGAGTTTGGGTACTTTTAGTGAGTGCCTGCCAAGGCAATCAGGTCGTCATGTGTGCAGTTTCTATTTCTTCTTGAAACTTGAAACTTCCAGACACAGTATGGAAACAACACAGCAGTCTTTTTTCTGTACTAATTCACTGTCATTGTACTATTTCATGTAAATCTTGCATCTAATGCCTGAGACAATAAAACATATATATTAGAGATTTCTAAAAGGAGAATTTTATGCATGGATTATACAACAAATAGTTTCTCCTGGATTGCCTAACAGAGTAAGTGCCAGCTACAGCAAATTATTAAGAAGTTCTCTTGAGATTTCATTTTCATATTTGAAACACCAATGACAGGATTCAAAAAGAATGCTGTAAGGAAGCCAGGATAGAAATGACACTTCCATGTTCAAATACCTTGACTGAGTAAATAGTCAGTCAAAGAAACCTTTGAAGGCCCAGGCCCATATGTTACTCTACAGAGCATCCTGGGAGAACAGGTTAATCAGAGAGCTGATCCAGTGGCACTCAAAAGAACAGGGATACTCTTCCAGGATGACCTTTAAGGTCTCTTCCAACCAAAGCTATTCTGTGATTCTGTGAAACTCAAACACAGTGGGACACACAAGATTCAGGCAGACTCACTCCCACCTTATGTGCCTGACCTTCTGTGAGTATCTGAGCCTTAGCTGCAGATTAGATGAGCTGCAAGGGGATGATTGTGTTTCTGTGCAGCAATGCTACCATACTTTATTGACCAAAGGAAAGACTATAAAAGTTATGTAGGCAGAAATGCAGGTATTATAATATACGATATATTATATTACCAGCAAAAGTGATATTTTGGTTCTGCAATGTATCACAATCATATTTCAACAGGCCCATGCAGGTGATAAATACATGATTTTTGAGTCATGCTCAGGTAAACACAAGTACATCATAACACATTTAGACATCTTTAACATAAATTTCTTCTTACTTTACAGTGAGAAGTAATCCCTGCCATGGGCATTAATATACAAACAGGAGATTCTGAGAAATATTTTGAGAGCTTTTTTTTAGCTAATGAAGCTGATTTTCTGTATGTTCTTTGCATTCTTTGATCTCTAGAAGGTGTCCTGTCTTTTGGAGAATATATGTCCACAGTGGCCAAAAATTAAAATTCTATAAAAATTATGCTTCATATGTATTAAAATATCTCAGAATACCTTAATAGAGACTCAGTGCTTGGCTCCAACCTCCCATGGCGAAACTTGTCATTTGACAATTTCTGTCTCAAAAATTCTGCTCTCATGTGGAATCACTGGGGTCTGAGCGTCCATCCTGAATGCTTTGGAAGCAAAAATTATTCTCTTAAATTGCTCAGATTAAACAAGATAGTTTGTTTTTATTTGAGGTTCACAGTCCACAAAGTATTTGCAGTAGTACATACCTGTAGTTGTGACTTCCAGAAACATTGCTTTTAGTACTTGTTCATCAGCCAGTGAGAGTTTTACTGAGGCAATAATGGCAGCAGACTGAGAGCATCAAAAAGTTTCCTCCAACTTGTATTTCTTTTGAAAATCCACAACACACACATTATGGCAGCCTTCTAAAAAACCTCTTAGATAACTCGTTCTGCAATATTTATATCATTGTGTGACACCATTGCCCTGCATTTCCACCTCTAGCAAAATAAAAGAGCACACATTGTGCTTTAACTACGATGCCAGTTTTCTGTTTGAAATGAACACCTGCGTATTTTACACACCAAGGAAAACATCTACACAAATCTTTATTTATTTATCGAGTTCTGTACTTTCCCCAGATACATGAAAAATTTTACAAATCTCTCCTGCTACTAGGATGGCATTATTAATACCATGGAATCCAAAGGCTGGAAAACCTGTTGATCTTTGTTGTATTGTAATCCACACTTAGCAAAGGAAATGCTTTGAATGAATGCCCTGTCTCAAGAATCCTGCTGCTAGTTTCATCAAGTTTACTCACATCAAAAGTCTGCATTTTATATGAAATACATGCTCCAGCATCCAGTTTTATCTCCCCAGTACAAGAGATATACAGTGTCACTGGACTTAGTCCAGGGAAAGGCCAGTTAGACTATTATGGGACTGGAGCATCTCACCTGTGAGTAAAGGCTGAGAGAGCTGGGACTGTTCCATGTGGAGCAGAGAAAAATCAGGGGGATCTCATCTGTGCACATAAACAGCTGAAGGGAAGGAGCAAGAAGGAAGGCCCATTTCAGTGGTACCCAGTAACAGGGCCAGAAGCAACAGGCACAAATGGAAATCCAAGAGGTTCTCTCTGAATGTTAGGAAACACTCTTGCCACTGTGAGGATGACCAAGAACTCGTATAGTTTGGCTGGAGAAACTGTGGAGTCTCCATCCTTGGACATATTAAAAAACTCCGGGCATGTTCATCAGCAACTGACTCAATGTGTCTCTGCCTGTGCAGAGGAGCTGGACCTGGGTGTCACCAGAGCTTCCTTACAGCTTAAACCTGCATGTGATTCTGTGATTCTGTAAAGAAAGCCAGGGAAAATATGTAAGCGCATTTGTTCTTGTTAACCCACATACTTTTTTCTGGCTCTGTACATTAGCAGTTTGCTCAGGTAGCAATATTCCCTGTTTCAGTTCAAGTTCTCTGGCACCTCTGCTCAAATCACCTGTGGCTCTGGCAACAATGCTGGTTTGATATTCCCTCAGACATGACCACTTATCAGCTACATGATGGCTTTTGAGCCTTTAGAAACTACAGACATGTTTCTCTGCTGGCTTCCTTTGTGTCACTAGAAAAATATTAGAATGAAAATACTGGTATTTCCATTTTACATTATATTAAAGAAAATGGAAAAAACCCCATATTTTGTGTATTGATTACTCACAGCTTTTCCCCTCAAGATTTCAAACAACTCTTCTAAAGTTGATATTCCACAGAATTGCAGTGGAAAGGGATTGATTCTCTTATTAATTAAAAGACAGAGTGTTTCCCAGTAGCTTTTCCTTGTTCCGATTTTCTTTTACTATTTCTGCAGCAGCTGCTCTCTATGTCAATCTTCTTCCCTGACTGAATCTGTCTACAGCCTATACACTTTCATTTAATACAAGTAATTTAATCTCTAATGCCTGTCCCACACAAAAATATAGCAGTAATGCATTGTTTTTCTGTCTTGCTTTAGGCTTCATGGTAGCAAAATTTATAAGCCATGATTTATCACTGACAATTATTTTTCCATTTTATAACTCTATTTGAAGCTATTTTATTTTCTCAGTCTTATTTTCGTGGCATCACATAGCAAGAGGCTTAGCAAAATTTGCTTGATTGGAGACATATTCTTGAAGGCCAAAAGTCAATGGACATATAATCAGGAATATGTACTGGACATAAATGTTAGAAACAAACTAGAGTCCAAAAAATTTGAGGCTACCCTTTAAAGTTTTGCCCTCTCTTCATAGAAGATACAAGTAGTTGGCTTTCCTTTATGTTTTAACTTTAATACTCTGCTGTCATTCGTGAATCAGGAATCACTGTGAGATAGAAGTGAAGTAGAAGCAGGGAGTATTTCCACATTTCTGTCAATAGTTTTCAGAAACACATAGAGAAATGCACAGTCTTGATAGCTCTGTTCTGAGTGCAAACTCCATAATATCATCCAGGTACCCTAAAGCATTTCAAGCAAGGCTTCAAGATCTCCCCTGCTTTTTAAACACCAAGCATCTGAAGATCTGAATTAAAATAAAAGTATTTTATCATTTTTCTCTCTTGATTTATATAGGAGCATCACATCTCAGATACCATGTTGATACTGTCTAGCCATCAACAGTTGTAAAATGGATATTCTCATCCCTCCCAGAATCTGAGTATCATATAGAACCACTGAGATTCTCACAAAGGGATTGAACATCCCAGCTAAATTGACACCCTCCCCCTCCCCCCCCCATATTTAGGAAATGTAACAGCAGGTATAGGAACTATTACAATAGGAACTATTACATTATAACTGGATTGGTAGTATGATTAGTTTAACTTAGATAAAAAAATCCAATGCAGTTGAGAGATGAACTAGGGTATTCAGCCTTGTTCTTTCAAGGCTACTCTAATCCCAGCCTGAAAGAAACGTAAGAAGACTAGAATGTTTTCTCTTGTCAGTATTTCATGAAAACATAGAAATTCACATGATTCATGAAAATCAACAATTTTAAATTACATTGACATTTATTTTGCAGATATCATCACTGCTGATGAACTGAAATGTCTTTTCCAAGTGAAACTCATAAACAATGTAATCGTCCTGTAACCAAGGAAAAACTTCTTTCCATACATCTAGAGATGTGCCTCATGTGTGGCTTTGTGAAGGCTAACTTAAGCATTGATACATCTACCCACTATCCTTGAATAGATCATTCAACAAGATTCTTAGCACAGTTTTCAAAAAGTAGCATCTCAGATGTCAAATTGCCGATGTTGCACAAGTTATTAATTCTGAGAACGCAGTGTTGAGAATGAAGATACATTCTAGAGGTCTCCATGCTATTCCTTCATCGTTGTCTATGTCAAACATACAGCAGCTTTGGTTTACAGTGGAGAAGGATAAAAGGCATCTTTGGTGCTGGGATACTGAGAGCAGGCAGGTAGCCTGTTTTCTCTTATCTGACTGAGACAACACAATATATCAGAATGTAAAATGTAATCCAGTCTGGATTATTTTTGATAGAAACAATGAAAAATCTGTAACAGATACTTCTTCTTTGATCCATGAACCAGAGTTAGGGTGTGGCCTCCCTCTACTTTCTTCCCGCTCTGCGCTGCTCTGGTGTAGCCCTACCTCTAGTACTGTGTGTAATTTTTGGTTCTTCAACATAAGGGAAACACCAAAACACTTGAGTATTTCCAGAGTAAGGCAAAGATGGTGAAAGATCTTGAGGACAAGACTTAAGAGGAGTGATGGAGATAATTTGATTTATTCAGCCTGGGGAAGAGAAGGTTGAGGAGGGACCTGATTGCAGACATTAACCTTCTCACACAGGCAAGAGGAGCAGAGCTGCTCTGAGCTCCTCTCTCTGGTGACCAGAGAAAGGACAAGAGGAAATTGAACTGAGTGTCTGAACAGTGCCCTTAGTCATAGGCTTCATTTTTAGGTGAGAAACAAGGAGTTGGACTTGATGATCCTTATGGATCCCTTCTAATTAGAGATATTCTGTGATTCTAGATCTTTCTAGATTTGTACTGCAAGTGTTACAGCCTTTCTGTAACACTAGAGATTGGTTTGGTAAAACAACACTACGATCCTTCCTAATCTCTGTCTAGCCTCCATAAAATTAACTAACAGTGTTTCAGGCTGCAGCACAATGGATGCAATCTGACCACTGTGCTTCATTTACGTTAGAGAGATGTTCCCCTGAGCTTAATGTCTCCTTGGGTCTGTAGACTTTGTCCTAAGACAAGGCCATAGGTTCTGTCAGTTTCTCCTGTTAGTGAATAAACTGCAGTTTCTCTTTCATCTCTTTTAGTATTCGATGAACTTCACAGTGATAGTTATTAACTTCTAGATAAATGTCAGATGCTTTCATGGATGACTTTATTCACAAGTGACTGTAGAAACTGTCATGACGAAATAATATTATCAATTTTCCAGTCCTAGCTAATGAATTTGATTAATCCTTCTGCACAAAAGTTTATTGAGCGCTGATTCAGAGCTGAAGGTAGAGAATACCAAAACTTATCTGTACTTTAATATCAACCCATGCCTGTAAATCAGCTCCTCATAAAACTGTGTGGACATTTATTTCTATTGGTTTGGCTGCTTTCAATTCTTTCTTTGTAGCTCTAGATAATCTATGTCAAATTTATCCTGGATAGAAAATAAATTTTTCTGGGTTGGTAGGGATGAAATGAAGCCCTACTTCAAACTGACCTTCAGTTTGTGATGGATGTGGTTCATGGGTGAACATTTTATTTAGCATCTTTCATGATAATTCCCAGACAGAGCTAGGTTTTCTGACTTGTTAGTAAGTGGGACTAGAAAAGAGATTCTTTTTGGTGAACGCAAGTAATTCAGAGCTTTTAGTCTTTTAGAACAGTTGGAATAGGGATCATCCCTCTCATGGTATTATTTGCCTATTGTTTTCTTCTTAATGTTTTGTTACACAAATGCTAACAACTTTAATGATAATGGACCTCAGCAAGAATAATCTGCTTTTCTGATGGAGTGGAGGACCTGTTGTTCATCTTCTTCACTGAAGCATTTCACATTTGTGCATTGTCATGTAGCACATTACATTTAATCAGCACTTTGCAAGACCCTTGTCCTTTCAAGTACTTTTTTCTTATGACAGATGATGCTTTCTGCCTCATTTGTTATAGATCCACTTGGAATCTCTTGGTGAATTTCTAAAAGTTGTTTTTTTTATCAGTGTCATTGCTGTTTCATATCCTTGACATGAAACCATCCAACAGCTTCTATTATAAACATTCTATAACATTTCCAGTGTTGCTGTATCTATAGCCTCTCACATATACTCACAAACAGTCTTCATTCTTTAGCCTGACAAATTTAATATTTGTACTTTAAGCCTGAAATAAAAACCAAAGATATTGTAAAGCTGACCAAGGAAAAAAAAAAAGCAAAAAAACCTCACCAGCACCATATGAATGAGAGCAGTGGTAGCAGATATGCAAATGAAAATGATACCCTGGGATACAATTTTCATTTAAGAGACTGTTTTTTAAAAACTGCTTATGTGGAAAGGTCATTGCATAAAATATATAGTAGACATACAGGTAAACTGCTATCATACAAAATTTGCTACTTCTAATGGTTCAATTTATTTCCTCAGCTTGTGGACTAAATTACTTAGTTGACCTTTATAACGGACAAAAGTCAAAAGAGAGAACAGATTGTGAAGTAGGGAAGAATGTGCGTATCAGCTGAAATTTCAAAACCTATGTACAATATATCATAATGAGACATCAATTCTACACCAAGAATGGGGAAAAAAGGATTTTTTTCCCATTAGTTCTCATCTAAAAGAATTTTTATTTTAAAATCTAACAGATAAAAAATTACAGGTGTATTAGGAACATAGACAAAGAGTTTATACAGATAGTTGTTTCTTTTCATTTCAATTTTATAGTACTCCAGTTATGATGAATCTTTGTAATTTAAAAGGCCAAAATTATGTAGAAAACAAAGCCTGATGACATAGTCAAATCAAACTTTTAAACAGGAAATAAACATACTAAATCAAATCCTTTGAATCACATGATTCTGATGGCCAAAGAAAAGACAAAGCCTTGACCTCTCCACGAGGCATTTGGAGTAATTCTTTAGGCAGAATAAGCCTAAATGTAATCCAGTATACGATAATTTGATTTGGTTTCTTCTGCTCTCCACCAAAAGCTCAGTTTTAAACAACTCTCCAGAATTTGAGAAATTCTCTATAAGGCCTGGGTCCTGTCCTCAGGATTTACTTAATGCTTGACTACGTACCAGCATCCAGAATTACATATAAATTGATGCAAAACTGAATCTACGTGCAAGAACTTTGTGGAGGCCAGAAATGGTGACAGGCCCAAGTTAGTGAAGCCTGGCTAGTTACAATGCAGCAGTTTTCCCATTTCTACAGAAAAAAATGTGATTCCATTTGCCAGTTCTGGAAAATTTACTCTTCTGTCATTGAGCATGTAATGGAGACTAGATAATTAGCAAAAAAGTTCAGAGAAAAAGAATTTAAAGCTCTAACTTCCCATTTATCCTGAGGCCGGTACTTAATGGAAAGAAGTAGGGGAGACTATAACTCATGTGAGGTGGTAGGAATCCTGATCTCATTTTAATGGAAAATACAACTGGAACAATAAAGGATGTAAGAAAAAATGGGAAAACCCTCTCAGACAAACAACTACTAGAATGTGGCTTCTTTAGCCTCAAAACACGTCCGAGAGTAGGACAAATCCATACACAACTTGTTGCTTTGTCTAGACATATTGTGAGGCTATTGGGTCTGAGGGAGAAATATTCCTAGTCACTAGAGGGGAAAGACTAGGGAATTGCCTTCCAGTAGAAATAATATGATAAACTATTGTACATTTATTGTGATAAATAGATAGCTAGATTCTGCTTGATCTCATTTGCAGTATTGGTCAGCCTTCCATCAAACTGCAACAAAATTAAACTTGGAGAACAGGCTTCCCCCTCAAAAATAACCCCGTTTTGATTTGCCTAAAGAGGACTGGTTGAAAAATTAAATGTTCTCCCTAGTCAATATGCCATGTATTGGATTGTTTTTATTGCAAAATCAGAACAGTCAGAAATAACGAAGGTCTCAGTAACATTGGATTTATTTATAGACATGTGCAAGCAAATGTCAAAAAACTCTCTTGATCGAACCGCCTAAAAACACAGGAATGAGAAAATAATTAATATTATAAATGTTCTGCTCTTTGTCACTGGAGTGTAAGCTGAAGCTGTGACTCTTGTATTTCCAATCCAGCACAAAAGAAAGTTGTAGAAGAAAGATAGATTGAAATACAGAAAATACTAGAATTTAGTAGTTCTGTGGAAGTTATTGTATTTATCCACTAATAACAACAAATACTAAGAGTGAACAATTTTCCAAAATACATAATTTTTCCTTTTTGTGTTGGGGAGAAAGTAGAGTGGAATTCATCTCGCTAAGGCTGATTACTACCATTAATATAAAGATATCTCAATCATACCTTTACAGTACAATGTAACAGCACAATTGCAGTACACTCTCTGTATTATTTTTATACCTGTGAGGAGACAAACTGTGCTGCTGGAGTAATAAATGCCGCCAACTCTCCAGAAAGCTCACATTCCTTCTGGCCTCTGAATTATAAATTGCAGCATCATCTTCATTGGGCTTCACTGCATCATGAAGCTGAAAATTTCTGCTGAGAAATTCCCCCAACAGAAGCCTCAGAAAAAGGCAATAGTTGCATGTACTAATAAGGCAAGGAAGATCTTTCAATTTTCCAAGCTTTCACTCTTGTTAATTTTCCTTTCACTGCATTTTCTAAAAAATTTCAAGGTGCACTACTTCCCCCTGAATGTGGGAAAGAGGGTTCCTCTGCCTGGACAGGGTGGCAGGCCATGCTCTTCTAGTCTGCAACAGGGAGAATTTGCAAAAGTGACTATCTAGGAAGCAGATTATTGCAGCTAGTGTAATAAAGAGATCTTTATATTCTCCATCCTGTGAGACAGGATGATTTTAAGCACTGATATATTGATATCAATAGACTCATAAATTCATTTAGGCTGGAAAAGATTATCAAATCTGGACATTAACCTAGGACTGTCAAGTCCATCACTAAAACATGTCCCTTAGAATTCTTTAAATACTTCTAGAGATCATTTCCCTGGCCAGGCTGTTCCAAATCTTGACAACCCTTTTGGTGAAGATAGTTTTCCTTATATCCACTCTAAACCTCTCCTGATGCCACATGAGGCTATTCTTTTTTATCCCATCTGCTGTGGCCTGGGAAAAGAGAGTAACCCGGACCTCACTACCACATCCTTCAGGTAGTTGTAGAGAAAGAGGAGGCCCTGCTTGAGCCTTCTTTTCTCTGCTCTAAACAACTCCAGCTCCCCCAGCTGCTCCTTATAACACTTGTTCTCTAGATCCCTCCCCAGCTCCCTGCTGGGGACCTCCTATAATAGGTGGCATGACAAGAGAAAGGTAACTTGCATGGGACATGTCCTGCTGGAACATTCTAGTCTGTGTTGTTTAATAAAGTTGCCTGTAGGTAACCTGCATGTTCAATGTCTTCTGTGCATTGCATTGACAACTAGAAGAAATGTGCCCCCCTTGCTCCAATATGAACAGCCATTCTCCCTGATTTTGATCTACTAAATTGTATCTGAATTCAGTTTATTTGAAATTCTACTAAAAAGCTTTTTAAATTTTTCTGTTCACGCTGATTCTGTGAGAAGGCTTTTATTATCTTTCCAATGCTTCTCACCAAATTGAAGGTCAAAAATCTTCTTTATCATATTTCATTATGAGGCACAATGTGCTCTGCAGAATTCCAGTTAAAAATGACTATAATAAGAAAAGTTAATACTAAAGGAGATACTCTGCAAGTGTTGTGTGAGATTGAAGGTAAAACATACATGGTAAAAGATCACTGAAACACTGGATCAAAAAGATGTTAGATGGTTCAGGGCAATTTCTTCCAGCGAGTATTTATGCATTATAGCATAAAATCCAATTAATCTCATCATATCCTCACTGATCTGCTAAGCCTGCAGCCAGAACTACTGACTCTTGCTCCAACGATCTTGCACAGGATGCTGTGAACAAGAAACTGATATGAAAAATATCGAGAACACAAGGATGACATTAGTTTGATAGGAATGCTGACAAAAGTAGGAATTTTGAGAATGATACATATACTGAGCAAGAGTCAATAAAAATGGGACCTTTGGGGAAAGGGTAAAGATGGATGGACTGTTTGGAAGGAGCATAGCATGGAAAAGGAAGAGAACTTGGAGGCAGGGCAATCTGAGAGGACAGATCTAGGTTCATTCTGGTGGGACATTTATTATGGTGCCTGTGGATATGTGCTGTCAATTTTTTCTGCTGTATGATGTATGCTGGTTTACGGAAAGCTTGCCTTTGATGAGAAGTTTGATATGCTGTGGAAGAGTACTTGAAAACACAGGATGGTAGTGAGGGTGACAGAGAACTAGAATATTCTGGATGAGATTTCTTCCAGAATAGGCTGTACCTATTTAATAATTCGATTACACAGAGTACAGCATAGAAAAAGCTCAAGTCCAGTGCATTTCAATTTTAAATCCAATACACATTGAAATTTGCTTAGCAAAATGTTTGGTCTATGCAGAAGCCCAGTCAGTGGGGTTTGTTTTATTTTGTTTAGTCTATATTGTTGCAAGTCATGATAATATTCAGGTCTGATTTATTTACTTAGAAGAGTACCCATTTTTGGTGAGCATCATCTTTAGAATGATGAAAGAGGTTTTGTGAGTGCACTTTGCAGCTCAAATGCACTGGAGTATCTGTAAATCATTACTTTTGGGAGGGAGTTTTCTTGAGGCAAGTATGCTTATCTTTGGTTATCCTATTTTATAATGCATAGCAATATAGATCATAGTGTTTATGTTCACAGTAAACTCCTAAACAAGTACAGTCTGCACTTTCATCTAGTGCACAAAAGGGCATCCCTGAAATTACTTGGATGAAACAACACACCCACTGTGTACTAAAAAGAATTCACACATCCAATTGATGCAGGACATAAAAATACAGCTACCACTGGGAAAAACCTTTCTGAAGGCCAGCTACTTCATCTTTGACAATTCACTCCTGATATTCAAAGGAAACTTATAAAATACTTTCAAAAGACAAACCTGGGAACTAAAACTCATAATTCTACCAGATACTTAAAGTCATAGTCCAAACATAAACCCAAAGAAATATTGTTTTGTCAATACAATAAATTAAATTTCTTCCTTCTCTTCTGAATCTGAAGTAATTTCTCAATGTTTCTCATGATTTAGGTGATATTTCTTGCTCTTTTTCTAGACTGGGACCTAATGATCCTATCGCCTATTCTCTGGCAAGTTGCACGCTCTGCTCCACTTGTGCTTATCAGACAATGGAAGCTCTTGCTTCCCTTCTGGAGGAATGGCTCAGGCTTTTTAAAGACTCTGTCAACTGGTCTAATAAATGATATTATTTCTTTAGTGCAAACTAGTCTTGTTGACGTGTTTGGATAATTGTGCCTGCAGCAGCTTGCTTCTTTATTGCCTATTATTAAATCATAACAATCTTCATATACACTAGATAGACCCATGACCCAATTCATTATCCTGATAATTAGATTGCTGATGAATATATAGCAACATTTTCATCCCCAGAATATTCTAATCTTTTCATGATTTTATTTTATCCAGGCTTGATCCTTGCTCTGGAAACATCTTTCAACTTCTTATCATTAAATATCTGTAATAAGAACTCAAGCTAACAAAGCCCACAAGCCTGGTCATGGCAGTGTCTTCCAGAAGCTCTGAGCTCTGCTGATACCTGATTTAGTGCTGTGTCTTCTACACTTGTTTAGGAACCAAATCTTTGAATGGAGTAACAAAAAATACATTACCCTGCCAGCACCTCTGTCAGCTTATCATTGACATTAACATACCTCAGAGTAGCTAGAGTTCTCTTTTTACACTCTAAACATGCAAAAATGTGTTAGTATTTTTCCTTCCTTGGCTGTTGCTCTGAATCCCAGATCACTTAATATATCATTAGTTCCTATTTTCCTGATATCTCTGTACGGAGAGAGGCCAAATAATAAATTATTCACTGGTTCAGGAATCTTTGGACACAGAGATCACTGCAGAATTAGAGTTTTGGGCCATGAGTTTTACAAGGACCTTTTAATACAAGCACCTCTGCAAAGACCTAGGACAGAACTGCTTAGAGATTTAATGGTTTTTTACAGTGGCTGCCAGCTTAATGAAAAGATGCTGATTGATAAACATCTGCCAAGAAAAGCTTGTAAGATAGAAACACAGCTCTATGAACCTCCAAAACCATTTAGGCAGCAAATGCAAAGCATGTCTGTATTTCATAGTCAGAGGGTATTTTTCAAAGGGAATATTGGATGGAGTATTAGTGCTTTGCATCACTGGTGCTGTCAGCCAAGATGTTTAGCACTTTGATCTGTATGCAATTATGACTACACATCTAATCAAGGAGATTTTTGTGCAGCAAGTGTGCTGAAAGTTGATTCTTTCTGTATGCATATAGAATGGTAGGTCCTCCTACTAAACCTCTCATATATTAGGGCTTTACCTAATGATGGCAACTGTTACATAAATCATTCTGAAGTGTGAAATACAAAGAATGTTATGTCAAGACCTAGGGCAAGGAAAACACAACCTTTCTTGTCATACCTCAGGAGAGATGCTGGAGCTGGGAAGGCAGCCTGATCTGCTCCCTGTGTAACAATGAGCACAACACAGAAAAGGTGATGGGTAACAGCAGCAGGTAACTCTATTCCCAGAAGTGCAGAGGAGCCCATTTACTGACCTGGTGTGCCCCCTAGAGAGGAGTGCTGCTTATCAGGAGCTCGTGTCAGGGTCCTTACTGAGACTGAGGGCTCACACAGTCCTCTTGATTATTATGTGCTGCCGTTCTTTCATGGGATACTGCCAGGAGCACCCTGACAAGTATCAAGGATTACAGAGCCCTGAGAGTAGCAGTAAGGGACTCTGGAAAACAGGTAGGTTTTCCATCAATCCTCCCAATCAAAGGGAAAGGTGTTTGAGAGGATCAGTTGAATCTGGCAGAACAACAAATGGTTAAAGGACCAGTTCCACAGACAGGGGTTCAGTTGCTTAGATTATTGGACTCATTTCGAGAGTTCTCTGTGGGGTCCATCTGTCACAGAAGACAAAGTGTTATCTTCAGTCACAGACTTGCCAAGCAGGTCAAGAGGCTTAAAATCAAAGTTACCAAGGAAGCAGAACCTCAGTTTATCCCAAACCCAACAGTTTGATGCCAGGGACAGCAATGGATGCCTAGAGCCTGGGGAGAGACCACGGGTCAGCAGGAGAGCACATGGAGAGTAGCACAGGAATTCACAGAATCACAAAATATTCAGAGCTGTCAGAGACCCATAAGGATCAAGTCCAGCTCCCCAGCAGGGGATCAGACCCAGGCCCTTGATATTACTAGCATCATGCTCTAACCAAGTGAGACAACCTCGAGGTCATTCCAGCCACTGCAGCCAGTAATTCAGCTTCCCTGGGGGCCTCTGTGCAAACACACACAGCACTGGGGATAAACAACTGGGGTTACAGACATGCACATGCCGGCAGGGCTGTAGTTTTACTAGCTGCAGGAAGACATGCTGGGATGGCTGTTATGACTGGAGTGTTGAAAGAGAAGGATACAGACTGTTTAGGAAGGGTGGGAGGGGAGAAGAGGAGGTGATGCTGCCCCTTATGTTTTTGCCCAGCTGGAATGCATGGAGCTTCACCTGGGGATGGATGAGGAGCAGACTGAGATTAAAGGGAGGGCAGGGATCTGCTACAGGCTGCCTGACCAGGAACATTGAGTGTGTGAGGCCCTCTATGGGCACACAGGAGCTCATGTTCATGTTCTCAAGCCCTGATCCTTACTGGGGAGTTCAACCACCCCAGTCTGTGCTGGAGGGACAAAACAGCAAGGCATAAGCAAGACATTTGAGTCTTTTGACTTTGAGGACTTTTGACTTGTACCTTTTTGTCTGGAAGTAGATTAGTCATGAGCAGCCTTACTCTCCAGTCAGAAGCCACTTAAAGATCCTTCTTGCTGCTTGCCAAAGGGTTTTGATTATTGCCTGCCAGAAGAGATTATTCTCTAGTGACACTGCATTTAGTGTCACCACTACCCCAAACAGCCCTTTCACTGGGATGGAAAGCACATGCCTCCATTCCTGAGAACTCTGAAATTCTACTTCAGTAACAGACTTGATGACAGCTGTCAGCTCATCTCATGTAAAGGCTGATTGTTGCCCTCCATTCTGAGTTCACTCAGTGATAATGATTGTTGGGAAATAAGTAAGTTAATTCTATCTACCAAGATAAGTAAAAATTCAATAGTGGTGGTGGTAGTAGTAGTAGTAGTAGTAGTAGTAATAATAATAATAATAATAATAATAATAACAATAACAACGATAATAATAACAATAAAATTAAATTTATTTCACTAAATATTTAACTACAATTAACTGGCCCAATAAATTGCAATGGAGATATGTTTTACTAAATGTTTCTGTCCCAATATTAACTCTATTCGGTTGTTAGCTCAGTATCTTTCTATGGTGGTGTTTTTGAACTTTTTAAAGTTTAACTTTTAGTGAATGTCAGCTGGATTCCTCTGCTCTCTTAGCACTTTCCCATGGAGAATGCATCTTAAAGAAATGGTCAGAGGTTCTCCCAGCTTGTTAAAGTAGGAGAAGTTATTTCAGCAGATTCTCTGCAATGCTACTCTTTGAATATGAACCTTCTGTAAAGAGCAAGCTCTATTGTAAGTGCATTAAAAATTTAGGTAGCTGAAAGGCTCTGGAAACATAACCAATGCAACACTGGGAGTTGGCTATGAGGAAACATTCTCCGAAAGGAGATTTTTTCTATTTTACAAAATGGTTATTTGAGATAGTGCAGTTTCACACCCTGAGATTCCTTTCTCTTCCAATTGCTGAAATTTGGATGAAACAATCTTTTCTGCACTGGACTTTCTCTGTCTAGGATGAAGACATAATGTAGAACAAGCAGACAGTGATGAAATGAAACCTGACACACAAGAGAAAAATGCATTTAAGGGTGCAATATCTACGTAATTTCTATGATTCAAGGGATCCACCAACAATTACTCTTAGTATTTGTAAGGCTTCCTTGGAGATCTCCAAGGAGAATGAGCCAGAATATTTCTACTTGGTTTTAGCAGTGAGAATAGTTATTCTTGGAAAGGTGAAGTGCACTTGTGTAATATCACAGATAATGGAAGAGCCTGGTCTGCTGATTCCCACGTACTTTTATGGAAAACTGTCAGCAGGAAGCTTGGGAAAAACTGCCATGGCACATATAAGGTCCAAGAAAATGAATAGTAAGATCAAGAACAAAGTATATAATAGAAAGCTTTCCATTAGCACCCAGGTCAAGTGAAGCTGTGCCACTTTAGGCTAATGATGCCCAGCTCAGATCTATGTTTTGACAGTCTCCTTCCATGTTAAAACTTTATTTTGAAGTCAGTGCTGGAAGTATATTAAGAGATAGTGCTTTTTCTTGTTTGAAATTTATATCCTAACTTAACTTGTACTAGCTAATCCATGCAGGCATAAGATATATAAAACTAGCAAGGTAAGGCAAGGTAATGGGTTCCTAATTTATTACCTGATGCTTTCAAGTATTACCTATTTAATGAATATTGGAGATAGAAAAGACTGCTTGACTGTGTAGTCCGAATCTGTGCCTAAGGTGGAATGATGTGTATTATATTCTTATCAGGGTTTTGTCCAGTCCAGCTTCTGTACTGTCAGAAGGCAAGGATTGTAGATAGGCAGGGTACAGTTGGAGCCCTGGTGAGAATGACTGCGGATGCTCCAGGCTGTGGAAATGAAAAAAATAACAAAACCCTCTAAGTGGTTTTACCTACCGTCTCAAACTTATTGCGGTTGCCTGTGATAACAAGGATTATGGACTCAGCCATAAAACTATATGGATCTCAGCTCATAATCCTTATCTCTTTGCCCATTTATGCAAAGACAGATCAAAGAAAAGTTGCTAATACTCAGATTTCTTCTGAGTCCTATGCCACTGGAAAATGTATACCTGAGACTAAAAAGATGACTAATCCCATGTAGGTGGTAAATGAGTAATGACTTAGCACTTGTCTGACTGGGAAATAGCTATAAACTTCTTTATAATTATTTCTCCATATGAATGGTATTTGGTAAAACTGACAAAGATGTTCAAAGAAACTTTTTTAGCTTTGTTTTTATTTCTATTGAAATGAAAGAAATCAATAAGATTCTTTTACATAAAAAGTTAAAGATGCTAAAGATGTTAAAACCAAACACTTATTGACAGAAGATGTACCATTCCTGTGTTTCTAGTAAGGTAATGTCATGGCCATTTGCCAAGCTGTGAAGCAGACATAGGGCAAAACTACCAAAGCCTCTGACAAAACTTTCAGGCTGCTCCCTTTTTTTTTAAGCACCTGGATGAAATAGATTGGAAGTGTTCAATATCCGGCAATGCTGAATTCATTTCTACAATGGCTGTGACTGCCTAAACACTTCCTAAAGGAAAGGAAAGGATTCATGGAAAGGAGAAAAAGCCTGAATTTTAGCTTTGAAAACATGGAAAAATGCACAAATGAGCTCTGACTGCTGATGAGATCACATCAACCACACAGAAATACATAGATATCTCTGAGAAATAACATTATAAATATAAGAAAACAATAGCAATAATTGTTATGGAGTCAGCAGAAGGTGAAAATTTTGAAAACATAACCTGAAATCCTGGAGGCCTTCCTCTTGCAGCTGAAATATCTTTAGCTGAGGGTAGCAAATACATGACAAACTTCCATATTTAATTTCAGGTCCCAGTTATGTTATATGAGTAACTATAATGAACCTGAATTGTAATTAACTAGATTTGAATTGTGTTGATATACCTTTTCATATGACATATTGTCTCAAAATTACATTCAGATAGTACCTGTATTTTACAAAAAACTACCATTAATGATCCCTTCACCTTGATAGTTTTATAAATCCCCTTAGTATTATGGTTTCCATTTTGTTTTATAGGCTTGAAATTTATCCTTGGGCCTTGTGGAAATAGATGAAGTTTAGGCTCTCCAATCTGAAGAAGCCTTTATGAATTTTCTATGTCTAGCAGTATGGATAGGTATATAGTTATGAACATTAGGCCAATTGAATCTGAGCTCATCTATAACAGAAACAGATTGTTCTTGATTCAATTATTTACAAACTAGGACACGGGATTCAGAAAAACTGACCAGTCCAGTCTAAAACTAAAGTTTGTTATTTTGGTGTACAGACACTGTCCTTTAATAACAATATTCCTTGGAAGAAGAAATTAATGACAACTTAATTTTATCTATCAGGAGAAAAAAAACCAACACTGTTTTGAATAATCTTAGTCTCCGGAAAATGTTCTTGAATTGATGTCAGCCCCAGTTTCAGATGACATTTCCTCTCTCATGAACACACTTCCATCGTTTCTCAGTGCTGTTTTAAACCCTGAGAAACAGTGCTGCCAATACACCTGAAAAAATATATACCAACAGAATTAGGCAGATACAATTGCCAAATGTGAGGCTGGTTCATATCATATATATCTATCATCCTTGACAAAGAAAATTAACTGGTTTTGGCTCAACCTCACTAGTTGTATTTTTGGGAGGTGAAAAGCAAGATTTAGTTTGTGAGCTTTTGTTATGTTTTCGGGTTTTTTTTTAAAGCTGCACAGAAGCTGTCTAACCCACAATTTATGCTCATCTTCCACCAACAAGAGCTCAAATTTGCCCATGAAATAAAACAGCAAAATAATGCAGCAAAGTTGATGGTAACCCTCCATTAAATTCCTGATATAAAAGAAATTATTATTTAATTAGTCCTTGCAGAATTGTGACCTAAAACAATTCACCTGAAGAAATTACCAAAGTGAGGAATTTGTGTCAAAAACATGGCTAGTGTCTAAGAGTCCTGGGAGATTTAAAGTTTGTGCAAAGCTGTCAGCAAGAAGGTATTGAGGCAATAAGGAAAAAGACAAAAAAAAAAACAAACCCAAACAACAAACAAACAAAAAAACAACCAACCAACCAACCAAAAAAAACAACACAAACAAACCCAATGCAAATCTTCAGATTTCAAGTCCAGATAAGTCTGCAGCCTTTAAATCAAAGATATTATTAGAAATTCTCTTAAAAATTTGAAGGAACATTCTCCTCTGTCTCCATTGTAAGCACATGCTTTAAAAACAAGGCGGTATTTCAGGAAAGGTGAAAAAGGACATATAAATAAATTACTTTGACCCTGGTTTGGGGCTATGCTTAGCATATTTGTAAAAAGAGTGGCCTAAAAGTGAAGCAGACCATTCTGAGGGACAGCAGCTCTGTGTTGACATGGAGAACACACAAAGCAGGTGAAAAACATGAATTGACAGGTCTAAAGAACAGGTTGTCAATTTATTCTCCAGTCAGTTTTGAGGGAAATTCTGTCTAAAAGTTAGAATCTATCATATAAAATTCAGCAAATTTTATGATTCTAATCTTGTGTGAAAAGTCTGAGTTAACTAACAAGACCTGAGTTAACTAAGTGGCTGGGGTAGGCAAGGACTTAGATGCTCATAAAGAATGCTCATAAAATAGGTGCCATATGGACTTTGATTCTGGACACTCCTGAGGAAGAGTAGATTGTAATTTTATAACACACCTATTGTAAAAAAACCGTTGTACATCTGCACTGTTCTGGAAAGCCAGAAAACATGTTATTGATAACTAATTGCAAATATGCTCTTGTTTTTATGAGGTCATGGAAAGCATCAGCTTCATTAGCTTCCAGTGCAGCATCAAGGAAAGCAGAGCTCCTTGTGTCACTTCTGTCCCACCTTCTGACAGAAAGTGATATGTGTGAAATAGTACTCAAAATTATGGCTTCAAAGGACAGGTTTGAACTAGACCAATCAGGCCTAGGTTGTGTGATATGAGTGGCAATCCTGTCATTCCCTGTTAAATACCTGAAAAATCTGAATCCAGTTTTGTGAAGTTTGTCTTGCAGCTTTGTCTGCGACTATCCTACTTCTTCAGGCACATAGCAGAAACAATTATTACTTCTCCCCCCCCATTTTTGTTAAGAGGCTGCAAACTCTTTACCAAGAAAAGTCAAAGATATTTTAGTGTTTTACTTGAAAGAATTAGTAAAGTTCTAGAAACTACTTTTGTTGTTGCGCTTATTACTGAAAAACATGTGATTTGAATATTATCTGAGAGTGACCAGGAGACCATGGCACATCCCTGTAGATTCCTTCATCACTTACATTTTCAGGCTTTTTGTCATACTGGTTTGACATGGATGTGCCAGGGGCTAATTACGAGTCACAGCTTCTAAATATTGTAGACCACAGCATCTGCTCGATAACTTAGGCAAAAATTAAGAGAAAAATTGACCCTAAATATTCCAGGAACACTTAAATTCTCTATCTAATTTACCAAGAAGTACAAAGGAGGAAGAAAATCTATTAAAATTAAAAATGCAGGTCTTTCTTTTTTTTTAATTTTTTGTTCCTGCTATCTGATGGAACATTATATATATTTCTCATAATTGAGGGTGATGCTCAATGAGTACCTTTGTGATGAGGCCAAAGTCTCTCTTAAGAAGCTGTGAAAAATTTGGAATAGGGCATTGCAATGGAATGGTCTTCATGTGTGCAAGCTCTGCCCTTTTTGGTCTTTCTCTGATCACTTGGATAACCAGACGTTTTCAAACATCATGGATTTATGACTTCAGATTGATTCTCTTGCTGATTTTCAGATCTTTTGTTTGCGTGTTTTTGTTTTTGTTTTTCCTGCAAACACTTCCTCGTAATTTTACATTGTACCCTATAATAATAATTTTTCTCAAAGCATTCAATAAACGAATGATTATGCAATTCTCATTTCCCCCTGCTTTTAATCAGCAAATAAATGTTGTATGAAACCACAATAAATTATATATATTTATACAAATCTGCCTTTGTAAAAAATATGTACACACTTCAGTAATGACACAAGATGAAGACTACTTTGAAATTGTGCTGTAAGTAATTTGAATTTGCATAGTGTATTAGTCCATGTAATACTAATACATGTAGACATGGGTTGTGCTTGCAAAACCCACAGAGTACATTGTGTGTTTAAATTCTAATTTTCTAAAAGCAAAGCAACTCAAACAATCAATGAACTTTTAAAATAGCAATCACATCCAGCTCTGATGGCCCCAGCATAAGAAAGATGTGGAGCTATTGTACTTAGTAGAGAAGAGGGCCACAACAATAATCAGAGGGCCGGAACATCGCTCCTATGGAGACAGGCTGGAAGAGTTGGGGCTGTTCAGCTGGGAGAAGAGAAGGTACCAGGGAGAACTTATGGACATCTTCCAGTATTCAAAGGGGTTTTACAAAAAAGCTGGAGAGGGACTATTTACAAGGTCATGTGGTTTAAGTTAAGGCTATCACTCTGTGTCCTTCAAACTGAACTGGCTTGAAATTGATAGACAGCAGATGTGGATTAGATATTAGGAATTCTTTTCTGTGAAGGTGGTGAGATTTCCCAGAGAAGTTGTGGATGCCCCATCCCTGAAAGTATTCGAGGCCAGGCTGGGTGGGGCTTTGAGATATCTGGACCCATATCTGGCAAGGTATCTGAGCCACAGCAGAGGGATCAGAACTAGATAATCTTTAAAGTCCTTTACAACTCAAGCCACTCTATGATTCTGTGAGTCCATGAGTCTATGAAATGTGGTCTTGGAAACAATTATATACATTCTTAGCTCTACATACAGGTAGAGTTAATATTGTCATTGGCTTTACAGCCTTATTCAGTAGAAGCTGAAGAGTATGGTACTTCTTTAGCACCCACTCTACTTTCCTATGGAAAGTATTCCTGTGGGAATGATTCTGGGATGCTACAAAATACAGGGCAACTACAGAACTTTATGGCAGCCTCAGCAGTCTTTGTTTCTACCCTTTGCTGGGGCCCTGTGGGCATCAACAAGCTCTGCAGTGTCTCTGCCCTCCCTGGAGCTCTGGCCAGCTCTGAGATGATGTGGCTGTGTGAGCAGGAGCAGTGGGAAGCTGTGGTCCTTCCATTGGCAGCTGTACTGGAATTGGAGCCTGTGCCTTCAGCTGCACTGAGGCTAAACCAAGGATTTTTCCTGGCCATGGACCTTGCTGATGCCTCATTCCCTGGCCTTGGAGGTGCCTCAGCACACTGCAGCAGCTGAGTGGGAGCAGGGCTGTACAGGACCAGCTCTCTAGGGCTGGTCTGAGCCACCGAGCACACCCAGCCTTGACCACTCAGGTACGTATGGTGATATCTCCTCTTTTGTTCAGTTAAAAGCAAATATATTTACAAGGTCTTTACCTCCTAGAATATATCTCTTCTATTTTAAAATACAGTAAGTAAGCACATCTTTCATACAGGACTGTGGAGATCAAGCTTTTAAGGTGAAGCAATTTTCCCATTATAACAGGAGAATGAAAATAAGCAATATGTAAACTCCTCAAGGACAACATTTAATTATACTGCATACTAAAGAGGGCACTCAATGCTACTGCATGATAGATGGCAAAGCTGAATGAGCTCATATTAACTCTTATCTCTTAAACAGATTTAGTGCAATGATTGGCAAAGTCGATTGCGTTGCTGAAAAGGACAGCAGATGAAATAATCTTGGATTTGTAAATTAAGCAGCACAATTTTTCAAAACAATAGCTCAGTGTTATGGCAACTGAAAAGATGTATTTGCTTAGCAATTATGACTTAACCAAACAATGGTTCTAAAATAAATGCACATATACATTAACCTGACAAACAGAAAATGGCCAGGGAACAGAAACTGTAAGATCTATGCTCCATTTAGTCAGTCTCATGATTCAAATGCTAGATAAGAACGAACCACACCTGCTTTCAAGTAACCTATTGGGCATTAGGTTGTGGGTTCAGAGGCAGTACATGGTAAGCAAGGAGGAAGAATTCAGTCTAGAAATCATCTGGAGTTCGGCTTTTCCGACAGCATTCCTGAGCCAT
Source organism: Petroica traversi (assembly GCA_025920805.1). Taxonomy (NCBI): domain Eukaryota; kingdom Metazoa; phylum Chordata; class Aves; order Passeriformes; family Petroicidae; genus Petroica; species Petroica traversi. Next base: position 20,373,207 of record JAHLSL010000017.1, read on the forward strand.
ACTTAGATATTGCAGGGGATATAGTATGAACCACTGTTTACTCAATCACTGAATTTCATTTCAATCAATGGTCTAGGAATTGCCTTCTTCTGAACATATTTTTATAGAGAAAATAAAATCATTTATGTTCTAGTCACCCAAATGTAGAGAGGCAAAAAAAGTGATTGATGCTTGCCTCACTAGACTCAACTGAAAACTCCCTTTTGCATATTTTACTTCTTATTTTGAACAGTTGTTGTGTACAACAGAGCTTCAGAGGTATTCAAAGATACACACTGACTTGAAGGCTCTGTTCTGACAACATATATTTTCATTATGACATATCTAATGAACTTTTCACTAAATTTGACTGTTTAAACTACTTGATCAAATACTTTAATGCATATAATTTCTGTCAGCTGTTTACAAAATAAGACCCTAACTTCCTGGGAAAATATTGCAGAATGTGAATCCTGCTGTTAGTTGGTGTGATTAAATTTTATTTCACAGGTTTTGTAAATTAATACAGAAATCAGATAAAAAAGAGGTGCAGGCTGAGGCTTAAAAGAAGCCCTTCAGCTATTTGGATGATGGCTGCTGCAGAAGAACTGATAGAGGACAGAAGGGAGCCCTTGCTGAAAGTGTACTTTGTTTCCTTCCTAGGCTACTTTTTTTTTTATTATGGTATTTTTTTTTTAAGTCTGAAAAGATACAGCTTTAATAGTTTTAATGAAGAACCTGTGGATTTATTTTTTTTTGCCACTCCCTGCAAGAAATGGCATCTTTCGCAATTGCTAATGAGAAGACATTAGATTCTGCATCATTTGATTTATATAGGAATCTCTGTGAGGTTGTAAAATTTTAGGGGGCTACAAAGACCTATTAATTGTATGTCACACGTAAAAAACTGATTAAATACATATTCATTACTTTGTATTTTTTACATAAGTGGAAAAATTCCATCTGTCCCCTTGCTGCAGTTTACTTTCCCTATATTATATTCTCTATTTTAAGTGAATAGTGAAAGCAACATGCCAACAGTATAACACTGCATAGATTGAAATGAAACGATGCTGCATAAACTAAACAAATGTAAAAGAGAGTGTTTAGAAATAGAAAAGCATTGCTGTTCTCTCCTCCCTCAAGCAATTCATGCTGACATGGTAACATCAGCTGAATCCAAGTGCAACATTTTATGCAGGCTCCTCAGAGCACACTGTTTTTCAATTTTTGAAATGTTCAAAGGTCTGACATGGTTGTCCTCTGAGTTTCCTGGTAGCTTATGTTTCTACAGAGACAATGAGGATTTTCCACTAAGTTTAATACGGAGTACAGCACGGCTGTGATATAATTAGAGGTAGGGTTCACTAAAAATTAATACATGGAACAGAAGCCCTGAAGCACTAGACAGTTTGAAGGCCTCCTAAGAATGAACTTTGACTCAGCATAAAGATAGAACTGGTAATCTCCACAGCACCAAAACAATCACAGACAAAATGCAGTTTATGTTACTGAAAAAGTACTATAAAATCCATCTGTTCCATATATCTTCTTTGGCTGCCTCAAGACAAGACCCAGAGTAAAAAACAGCCAAAAAAAACCACACCATACATAGGTTCATTTAGTTGTATTTGAGTGAAGATTGGTACCAAAGGCAAAAATTACTTTCCTTACAACTCTGCTTTGCACTTGGAATAATTTAATAGGCCTCTGACCTTTTATTCATTTAACTTTAAAGTTCAATTTCCTGATCAAAGACATCATCCACTTCCTTTGCTTGATCAGATTGTCAGTAACCTTTACCCTCCATGCTGTCTTTGACAAAATGACCAGTCATAGAAGGAAGGACCAGTAAATGGTATGGCTAAGATGCTCCCTTGTCAATGTTCTTCCTCTCCCTGTCTTAAGTCAATGAATCTTGATGCCTTTTTTCACCATGATAAGGCATTAAGAGGGAAAGTAGAAAGTGTCCTTCCTTAATTTAAATAACCTGTAATACAAAACTAAGAAAATCTTTCTAGGAAGATGTGGGACAGCAGATTTGATTCTTCCAATTCCTTGCCAAATGTTAATTAGGCTTCTTTCTGAAAGGGAAATAAATTTTCACTCTGGCCTTTCCCTCAAAAGAAAGAAGTCACCATAACTATGTTTTTGAAGCAGGATAATCCCTTTGCTGTGTCTTAGGAATGCTCTGAGAAGACTGACCTCTCCTTCCAATAGATCCTTATTGGACACCAAGACAATCTAAACACTAATTACTTAATTATGTCAAGGTTGCCTTAACCAGGTCACATAAAAATGGGAAAATTCTATGCACCAAAGAGATTTGGAGTTAAAAAATGAAATAAAATGTGTTAATTGTTTGAAGATTAAGCAGCTGCCCTTTTTGTAGAGGAAGAAGAAAGGAGTTCAAATTGTAATTTTGAATCTGGTGTTTACCTTTGATGTAAAGCATCTGTCCGGTTTCTGGATTTTATTTAAAATCTGTGTCCACATGACACAATTTCAGGGGTGAAGACCCTGAAACCACAATAACATATGAAGAAACCAGGCTCCATCTCCAGTTCCGATCCAAATCCAGCAAAAGCTACTCTGCCTCTTTATTCCTCTGACATAAACTAATAAAATAAACAATCAGAAGCTCACAGGAGCTGTGGGAACAGCATGATGTCAGTTTGGTGGGATGAGTTTTTCACACCCTCAATCAATACAGCTGTCTGGGCTGGCAGCAGCTCTGTGGCACGGCCTCCCTTTCTGCTAGGAAAGATGATCTGAGCAGTGGCTCAGGACACAAAGCAGCAGGAACTGAATGGGCACAAGAAACAGTAGTGAAATTTTTATAAAAATATGAAAGCAAAATAAGATGAAGGGAAGAACCAGCCACAGTGGGGAGTACTTCTGGTCATGCTTAAGTGCTTACACACAGCATTGTGCTGAGCACTACCTCTAAAAGCCAAGTGCAAAAGGAGGAAATCACACTGTCATTCTGCCTCCAGGCAAACAGGATTTAGGAAATCAGTGAAATTCAAATGCAAGAAAAATCCATTTCATGGTGTCCGCTACATGCATCAGAGATTAGAAAGGGCAGAGAGAAAGACAGAAATCAAGACTGACACTTTGAAAATGTATTCGGGCCATGCACACAGAGTGAGGAGAACTGAATGTTATCTTTAGCTAAAATGGCAGTGCAAGCTTAGCCTGAGCAGTAATTTCCAAACAGTGATCCATTGGCTGTCCAACCATCACAGATAGACACCTGCACATACACACACACTTGACAGTGAATGTGAAAATAATTCATTATAGGGAGATGAAAACTGGCTGATCATCCTATATACTACAGATGTTCAAGAAGAGGTGAAAACTGTGCATTTCTATGATTGGAACAATGACCATGGCCAGCAGTCCTGACATTTGCATTCCCTCACACTACAGTGGAAAAAGAAGATACTGCATTTGAGCAGTGTGACTGGGACAAATGAGAAGTGACATGCTCTAGAGAATGAATGCACACATAGACAAGGTCATCAGAGCACTCCTGCTTATCCTCCCTCAGAGCCTTGCTCCCAACAAAATTGGCTGACCCCATATTCAAAAATGGTGAAAGGAATGTGGTTATACACAGCAGCACTAACTTGGCTTTGAAGCAGAGTACAATGGTATTTCAAATGCTATTGTAAGACTAAAAAAAGCATAAAATAACTCAGGAGCCAGCTTAAAATGTCTGGTGAATTCAAACCTTTATACTCTTTTATGCTTTATATATCACCAATTCCCGCATTTAAAAAGATGCTCCCCTACATATATGTTGTAGTATTGTCATATTAGACTATGATACTCTTACAATTATACATTATATTGTAATTACACATTAATGTATTATGAGGAAGCTATACACATACCATTAGCATCTAGGAAAGGCTGGATTTGCTACCCCCATGAATTCATTTGCCTTTCCCTGTATTCATTCTGCATTTAACTGTATACAAGACAAGATTTTTTTTACAAAGTAAAAACCACAGTAGAAAATGAGTAAACAAACAAAAAAACCTAGGTTCTATACTTCAGGTGCAAAAGTAGACTGTTTTCATTGACTCCTGCACACTAAAATTTTCTTTCTCCTCTCCTCTCCTCTCCTCTCTCAAACATTTGGCAGATATTGGTAAATCTCAAGTAAAAGCCAAAGTGTCACACTATTATATTTAAATATATTTCAGGATTCACCTCCTATAACACACAAATATTACTTTCATACCATGATATTTGCATTTGCAATACCCTTAAATGCCAAACCTTCATTAAACATGATTCTGCAAATGTTGCTCAGCTTCCCCAAAGCCAAGAACAAGGCCAGGCATATACTTAAAACTAACAAAACTAATGAGGTTATACATAGAAGAGTTAACCTTCTTTGATGTAAAATAGCATGGAAGGATTCAAAATGCTATCTGAATATTAACAAATTTATTAGTAGTCTCTGGAGACGATTTCTTGCAAAGACAAGGGTTACTCTCTGAAACAAAGGTTTAAGTGAAAAAATTCTCCAATATTGCAGATGTGCTTAGGAAATGCTGAACATGAAGTGTGTCTGACTTGGTAATGCCATTTGCTGTCTCCATCTAAGCACATTTCAGATGGTCAGGGTCCCTTGTACAGCACCTGAAACTGAAAGTATTTGTGACCACACTTGGCCATGAAATTCAGTGGTCAATACACTTTCAAAGGGATTGTTTGAGTTTGAGTTCAACCTCTTACTTCTCGGTGAAAAGTAATTCCCTGGTTTGAGAAATGAAGATTTCATTGATTAGAGAGGTCTCATGACCATCCACATGTAACTCTACAGTCAGGACCTGAAAATAGGGCACCACTTGCCCCTATTCTCATTGCTTGAATTCACAAGAGTTAGTTCTAAGCGACAAATAGCTTTGCTGCCAATCCAATCCATGTCAATAATTTGACAATTAGAAGAGCCTCCAAGGAAACACAGAATGTGTTTGGAAACCAAATGCTCAGAAGACACTAGAGGTTAGGGATCTTTCTTCATATATGAATGCTGAAATTGCAACACATTTAAATAACAGCTGGTATCACTTCTTCCACCTATGCTTTGTATTAGAATGGAAAGCTCTTTCCACCAGCAAATAAAATATACTCTCAGTCTTCATCTGTTGCTGCTGCTGGCTGACAGAGAACATCCTGCAGCCACAGTGATGAACACCCTCACCATTAACAACAGGGGCACATCCAGACTTCCATTTGGAAATTACCTATTGATGGTGTTGATGCTCAAACTATACTGTTTGAAGCTGTTGAAGACATGAAAAGGGCATTAGTGTTGGCTAAAACTGTGCCAGGTACATCCTAGGACATCAACAGCATAGGTTAGCAGCAGCAGCACCTAGAAATGTTCCCTAATATAATTTATTTTACTTACACAGCAAAACCTTCAAGGGCAATTTGGAAAAGAGAGATTTCAGTATTTCTCCATTGTCTGTAGAAAGGGCGCAAGAAAACAAGGCTTAGTGAGGTGCCTATTATAAGGAATTACGTATCCAGGCTTGACTACTTTGGGACAGGGGCAACAGATCAGGCATTAAAGTGCATGTGGGGATTCTTGAGAGGAAATAGCAAAGACATTTTGCTGGTCCAGACCAAAGATTTTTTACTTCTACTTCTACTTAGAGCAGCCCAAGTCCCAACAGGCCCAAGCACACCACACACTTGAATTCCGTTCATGGCTGTGCTTTGTCAGACTCAAAAACTACCTTCTACCAGTGATTGGATTTGGCAGATGTTTTCTGAGACTCTGTCGCATGCCCAACATGTCAGCCCCGCTGGCAGGTGCTGTTTTCCCTCCAGGACAGGTTTTGCAGCCTATGCAGAGCTTTGTGCCAAAGCAGCCAGCCTGCAGTCCTGTGACTGCAGCAGAGATACACCTCAGGGGAGCCACAGGTAAGATACTTTCCGCCCCAGTCTTATCCATTTATTTTACTAGACAAATGGATTAACTGACTCTGAAGTACTAAAGGTCTCCTTAGGTAGCAAATTGCCCTTAACATCACCTGTTTCTATGAGATCTGACGTTGCTCAGTAACTCCCCAGTTTTGCACAGCACCTTGCAGTACTATGTCCTAAAGGATTTTCATGGATGTGAACTGAATACAAACAAAGCAAGACTCATGACATTATGAAAGTTCTATCACAGATACATCTTCTAAAGGTGTGACAGAAGCAAATGCAATCCATTACAAAATATGAGAGAAAATTAGACACCTTGTCTTGACATTCACTTCTGTCAGAAAGATCACACATGGGAAGAATAAATCTGCAGCTCATATGAACTAAGTTATGAGCATTTTGTTAATTATGGAGAGATGACCTTCCTTAGAGCCACATCATCTGGTCTTGAACACCTCCAGGGATGGGGAGACCACAAACTCTTTGGCAAAATAATTCCAGTGCCTCACCATCCTTATATTACAGATTTCCTTCCTGATATCTAATAAAAATCTATGCCCCTTCAGCTTAGGGCCATTCCCCCTTGTCCTACTACTACAAGCCCTCCTCTGCCTTCCTACAAGCTCCCTTTAGGTACCCCAAGGTGCATTGTAAGATTCTCCCAGAAATTTCCCTCTGCCTCTGACTGACAGAGAGTGAGCTACATAGCAAGATCTCATACAACTATGTTTTTATTCCTTTCACAAGATAAAACAGGACAGTTATAGTGTAGTCTGAAGATTTATAAATAATATAATGATAGCTTGAGGACGTTCTCTATTTATTAGATAATGATAATAATAATTTTCAGGCTAATTTTTGAGGCCAAAAGCCTCATAGTATATTAGAGAAGGATAGGATTAGTACTGGTAAATTATCAAGAAGCAACCTCAAGCTATTACTAGGATGAAATTTTAATTAAATAATCAATTTCAAAGACATTAAAAAGACTTGCAAAAATGAGCCATCAGATTAGAAAGGAAAACCTTAACACTTAGTTTAAAATCTAAGCCTATTTATGGCTTATTTTCTGTTGTTCTTGCCCTATTTTCTTCACATTTTCTGCGTGTATTTTCCTTTGCTTTCGTACTCTACTCCATTCTCATTTCTCCACTCCTCAACTTCAGCCAAGCCCTTTCTGGCCCAGGAAAATACAATATATTTGGACTGAGTTATGCACAGAATGTACTTTGATCTAAACCTTCTCCTAAAGCTATCTGCTTTCACCAGTAATCATGCAAAGCATCAGGGCAACAAGGTTTTCTAGTTTCTTCATAACACCATTTTTAGATATGTAAAATCAAAATTATGTTAACAATCCTTCATTATTTATCAGCTGAGCTGGGACATAAAGGCTAGAAGATTTCCAAATAAGACAAAATTCTGCCAACAAAGGAACACATTCACAAAACACTATAGATCTCATAGTGCTGTAAAAAGAATATTATTAGTCTCAAACACCAGGCCAAAGGTGGAAGAACAAAGTGGGAACATTACTTTTCAAAAGCCATGATGAAAACTGGTGATAGAGTAAGGAACAGGGTACTAATCTAAATCATCAGACTAATTCCACATGTCCTATACCAAATAGCAAAGTGCTTACGTGGTAGAAAGGCTTAATAAAGGCCAGTATGAGTTTTGTCTCCTCAAAACCATGTAAAAAAATTGAAGCATGTGTCATCAAACATGTACTCCTACATGAATGTGCTGTGTGTTATTATTATGCATTTCTCTCTTTCCTAAATATTTTGAGTATTCCAGATGAAAGGAGATAAAAGATCAGGAAATACCTCAACATTGGGAACACAGGCCAATTACAGACAAGTAATGAGAAAGTTCAGTATCTCATAAGAATGAGATACAAAGTACTGAATACTTGGGTTACACAAAGATGGCATTACAGTGAGACATCACCCTTTCTTTAATCCTCTCTCTCAGGCATCCCCCCAAATCCAAACATTCCTTCAGGAAAAGCTGGTAGAGGTGTGCAACAGTATCTGTACAGCCTTCTTGTTTTGACTGTCCTGGATAATTCAATTACATATTACTGATGATGCACTTAAACAGAAATAAATACAGTTTATTTCTGGAATAGGTTATACCTGTGTTTTGAATGTTTATTTACCTTTTTGCTGATTTCCAATTTTTAATCATGTGCGATGAGACATTATTTTGAAAGGCTCTGATAAACTAAATTAATTCACTTCTCTGCATTCTATTAAATGAAAAATACTAAGAGATCTCTTGAAACATTTTTTAAATTAAAAATCAGTATGTTTTGCCTATGAAATTATATTAACTAAGGTGCCCAAAGATTTTTAATGGTCCAAGTGTCTGAACTCCTAAATAGCTCCTGTAATTTGTATCATGGGTACTCTTGCTTATTTGGATAAAAAGTTGCAAACTAGCTATACTTTTAAAATTATTATAAATTAATAGGAACAAAGGAATATAAATCATTTCACCAAAATGTTATAAATCATGAGGAAAAAATAAAATAAATTAATGGAGTATTAGCAAAACATTGCATAAAATGCTCTAGGTATGGTGCAATTTATTAATTAATACTGCTGGCATTCCACTTAACAAGGGCAATTTAATTCAATATATCTATGTTAAGTGCTAAATAGATTGCTGAGGTTTGTACAGACTATAGATTGAGATATTAATTGATTGCTGGAAAAAACAAATTCACGATAAAAATGTTATTGCAGTCACCCTAGGAATGGTATTGGAGCATTTGTTCTCGATCACAGTTGCCTTTAAGTTTGCATTGGTTTCTAGTCCTGTTCTGCACCTTCCTGGCCTAAGTCACTTGTGCAGCCATTGGTGGTGCTCGCCCCATTTTGCCTGAGGACACCTGCAAGAACTGTCCTGGAAATAGATATAGGAGCACCTAGCTGACTTTTTGGAGGGGTCTCAGACCTTTCTCCTCTTGCACCTTTGGACCAACAAGGAGCTAGCATGTCCTGGGAGTTTTGGAGTTGCTGAATTTGTTGGCTTGCTTGGTGCTGCTGCTGTCTGGCTGTTCCCCTGCACACCACTCACCCTGGGCATGTGAATCGCTCTACCCTGCACACATGCATTGCATTTGGTGCTTCCAGGGTTTTCTTGCTCCTCTGCTGAACAGCAATTTGCCCAATGCTTCCAACAGACAACCAATTTATTGTTTGTATAAAGGTTCATTTTCTCATGAGTGAGCCATTAACACGTTTTTATTGCTGTAAAGTCAAAGCTGCTCTGTGCATGTGCAGTGGGCTTATCATAAGGGACAAGATAACCTGCCGTTATCTTGCGGTATGCAGTTCTCTCCTCTGTGAGACTGGGAGGTTACAAAACGAGCCACAGCTCCAGACTAAGCTTCATCTGGACTCAGTAACAAAACCTGCAGAGCTCGTAAACCCTTCAAAATTATTTAAACATATTTAAAACAAAAGAGAGTAAACTGAAGCACTTGGCTATCATTAGGAGCTTAATAAAGGACTGTAAGGGACGCAAAGAATTAAATGTATCTCTGTATCCACATAAAAAAATCTATGAGAATAAGTATCTATGTGTGCATAAAGCTACTCTATAGTGACATCTTAAAAACCCATTCATTTAAGGGCTCTGTGAGGAAATTGACTCTGGTTACAGCATGGAAAAGAGAGCAATGTGCTAGGGGTGTCTGAAAACACAATACCCAACAACCAAACCATTCTTAACCTCTGCTAGGAAAGAAGAAACATACTTGAAACGTCAAGAAAGGCTCCCCATTTCATACAAACTGCTACTGTTCTTGTGCAATAGTTCTGACAGTAATGAACAATCCACAGTGACTCATCCATTTAGCAATCTGAGCAAACAAAGCACAAAAGGAAATGAAAATAGTCACATAAAATCATGTTCTTTCCAAAGTCTGTCAACCGCAAACTTCTAAGGAAGTTTCTCCAGTTTTTATAATGTTTTTCTTTATTCTCTATGGCACAAGCCTTGCCTGAACCCAGCTAACTCTGGATTTCTGAGTATGCGCACTCAACAACTTGCCCAACCACTGCTATTTTCATGAAGGGAACACCTAGATAGAAAGTAGCAGTACTACTTGCTGTATTTGCTGTTCTTTCACTTTTCTGACAGTTCATGTCTCAACCTTATCCTACACCCTTTAATCTGCTTCCTTAGATCCTCACCACCCATACTCTGACAGACTATCTAAATTTCACTGCACAATTTCTTGTCCATAATGTATTTATCTGATTTGCTACCTTGTGAGCAAGTCTTGTTCATGCATTAAATGCCATCTGAGGATGCGGGAGGGGCTCATGCTCAGAACTTTGCTCTTACTGGCAGGTTAATACCTATTCATAAATTTAAAACCAGCAAACAATACTTTGGCTTTAAGATGCAGTTCAGGGTTATTTTCTGTCTTGCACTTGAAACTGGATTTGTCAGTCAGCAAAGCATTAAGAGTACAATCTCTTACTTTACATATTGGACTCACAGGATTTAGTTTTGTGGCTGAACACCTGGATGCCACGTTGCAGTCCAGTGCTGAGGTTTCCCTCCATGCCTGTACACCACTCTCAGTTTCCCCTGCTGAACGTCCCTTTCCCACCAAAGAAAATGAAAGCTATTGAGTTTTTCTCAACTTCTCTTTTACTCCAGCAGCACCTCTCTTTTGCTTCTCACTGAATCAATCTTAGCTAATAGAAAACTCAAAAAATCTTAAGTGAGGGGTAACTGTGAAGTAAGCAGGAGGCAGCAAGCGTGGGAGTTAGCACAGGGCAGGGAGATAGGAATGCCAACTGCAGGAAGAATAGATGTCATAAACCCTGTGAATTATAGGTGAAGGGTATGAACCAGAAAAGGAAGGAAATGCCAAGTTCTTCAGTAACCGCAAATAGTAGTTGTAGTTCTAGAGGATGTGATTCTGGGACAACCTTTTTCCCAGCACATTCAATTTGAAGCATTCCCTGAGGATCTCAAGGCCCCTCATTTCCTTCTTGTCTAAGAAAGAACTGCAATAGGAACTGCAGTATTTATGTGTCATCTTCAGATGGTAAAATTATAGTATCTGATGATAAAAGAACTCCTCTGATAATACATTTTTTCTCCTGTTTTAGGAAAAAAAAAGTATTGGTTAGATGACCATTAATCTTTTGTAGCTGCATCTAAAGCTAAGCTTTGACTATTCTACATAGAAACATCAGGCACCTCCAGAAGAAAGCTCAGCCTGAGATTTTAGTTTATGAAGACAGCTTGTTTTAGCAGCACCTAGATCAGCATGTGACAGTGACAAGGTACTCTGCACATAAATTGTTGTAAGCAACTGTCTTTGCCTGAAAAAAAATACTTTTGACAACTGAATAAATCAGACAGCCAGATCATAACAGATATGGAATATTACTTCTGTTTTACACACAGGGGACTAAGGTAATTGCCTGAGGCCAGAAAGTTACTGTAACACAGCTGAGAACTGAATCTTATATCTTGAGTTTCATGCAAATAAAAAAAATAAATAAAAAAAACCAAACCAACAAAACAAAACCCCCTTCCTCTAAGAATCTCACCAAAAGCTACAATGTAGCTATTTTTCTGCAACTGCAGTGCAATAAAATATGCACCTGTAAAGATGGAGAGAGATGGGGAAGGGCTTTTGGGAAACATTTACATATAGCATAACATTTCCATAATGTCATTATTTGGGGTTAATAATAAAAAAAACCAAACAACCCAACATTTCAGAACTAGACGTAAATTTTCTCCATATCTTACACTAACCCATCTCTGGTAGCATTAGATTCAATTACATATTGACAGTATTGACACTGTATGTTCTATTTACGTTTGTTCTCCCTTAAAATGCTTTTTAGCCATTGCTGCCATGCTTTTATGTACACAGTGCATTAAGTATTATCACCCATATTCTGGCTTCTCTATTATTTCAATTGATTTTGAGAAATCTGTTTAGGGCCTAAACCAAAGCCCAAAACTTACAAATAAATCCTAATACTCTAATGTCTGTATATTCTACACTGAGATTAAAAAATCTCAGCTAAAGAAAATACTGAGTGGGTAAGGTTGAACACGTGAATTCTGTATCATATAACAGTCTTACCTTGTAGATTTCAAGCACTGGCAGAAAAAAAAAAAAACCCAGTATTTTGAATTCTCTCCTTTTTTGTCAGTTTCTTAACAGAAGGCTGAATACTGGCAGAGGAAAAAACTTTTATAATCATGGTAAGTATGAAAAATTTGCAAGCTAGTTCTAAGGGTTTTTTAATTTCAAATTTTCATATATTTTTTCATCAATGCACAGAAATATACTTAAGATTCCAAAGAGAGATCTAAGTACCTTTGAACATATAATTTGGCAAAAATGTAGAGGATGATATAATTGCTAAGAGCATATTTTTTCAGTATCATGAATTGTTTATGTGTTTATTGAACAGATTTGGTTGTACAATATTTAGTAACATATTACCGTGGAGAAAATTTGTTTAAGCATTACATTTTCAGAAGGACAAAAGTATGAATTGATCTGCATAAAATTATCAACAACCCCTTTGTATCCCCCCTTACACTCCTATGTATTGCACATATTCAATCAAGATGCATCTATGGGATGTGCAGTTACTCTTTCCTTCCCAATACAAATAAAAGAAACAATACAGATCTCCATAATGAACAAAGAAGTATTTTGACTCAGGAGAACACATTTGCTAAATCATAAGTTGCTAAAATTGATATCCTAATCATTAAGTTTTGTAGATTAGTTCAAAAAATCTTTGGGGTTACTGCTATGATGGTCCAGAGTTTAAAGTCAGCAACATTCCACCTTACAGAAAGTAGAAAACTAAAATATTAATTAGTTGCCACTAAATCAGTTTCTTGCTTTCCAATATGAATATCCTTCTTAATTTTAGAAACAGATGAAGACATTTTTGATTTTCACACAGAAGTCAACATGACTTGCAAAATACCTAAAGCATTACATGAAATAGAACTCACTTTTATTTCCTAAAATACTTTCACTTGCTTTCTGACAATCAGTTATTTAGAGATTTTTTTGAGGCAAAAGTTGCACCTGGACTACCCTGGTTATGAAGTCTGATCAATGCTATTGTGACTTTCTACCTATTATACTTTCGATTACTCCAGTATCCTGTAGCAGTACATTTGATAATTTTACAATATTGAGTGAAAAAACCCCAACTTCCCATTCCTAATGTTTAAATGCATTATCTGAAAATTTAATTAAATGACCTTTCTTTGGCATAAGGAACAGAAAATTGTTACTCTTCTCTATTAATTTTTCTTATGCCCTTCAATGATTTTTAGTCCATCAGAACATTCTGAAAAACAATTTTTCTTGAAGCTGAGTATTTTTAATGTACATTTTCCTTGACTTAAATCTCTCTTACTCTGATTCCCATAATCTTTCCATGTATCTTTTCAGTTCTGTTTTAAAAAGGGGATATTGATAACCAGTATTCCAGACATAAGAATGATGCACATTTATACAATGGTACAGTGATATTTCCAATTTCCTTTCCTAATAAATGTATTTGGTGTTTACTATCTTTGAGCTTCATTTTTTTTATAGTACTAACCAAATGGACAGCCAAATCTATTTTGAGCAGTAGATTCCTATAACATAGTACAGCTTTGTGCATGAATAGCATGTACTGATACTATACATAATTAGGTTTTTAATTGTTTAGCACTAGCACATATATTTAAAAATGAGTTTCTGAACAGCACAAATGCCACAACGGATTTTTTTTGGGACCTAAGAAGTACCTGCCGATTGCTATGAAAGTTTAATATTTCTATTCTGTTTCTTAACTTTTAATGGCAAATATAGTATTGAAAATTCTTTCCTCTGCTTACATAAAAATTTAGCCTTCAAATATTTTGAAGACCAAGTACTTTGCTGGCAGATTTACTGTCCTTGACCACAGTTTTAATTATAATTTCAAAAACGTGTGGATTTGCGGTGCGTGACTTTGCATTGGAAAAGCTACACTGACATTGCTCAATACACCTATCTTAAATGTCTTACTATTTTTTTTAAAATCAAGGATGGATTTCAGACTTGTTTACAGTTCCATGCATCCCTCCTAGAAGTCTTTTGAAAATTAATACCACATTTTTTTTCTTTCCTTCATGTAACTACACTTAACATAGCAAAGTATTCACATTTTTAAGAATTTCATACTTGAGTTCCTTGGAAACCCCTGAATGAGTACAACTGAGACTGGGTGATTTATTACTATTTGTTTTATTGATCCAGTCACAAAACCACTTGAATGACATTTCAATTTTGGATATTTCTTGATTAATTACCAACAGATACTGCATCCAGCATGAAAATATCTAACCTCTTCTGTAATAAACAAATACAAAACACTTTAAACTTCTCTACTACAGCTTTATCAAAGATGCAAAGGATCTCTGAAAGATCCTTTTGCTGCTCTGCTATCTGCCAGTACTACTACCACACTACCAGCTTTCTGTTTGCTTGTGACATGTTCTAGAAATATGAATTATGCATAAATGAAGGCTCTAGTTTATAACTCTTAGAAATTGTTGTTTGGGTATTTTTTTTCCTTAATATTGTATTATGTCTTGCCTACCATGGTTTGCTGTATTTACTTCTGGGAGATGAATGGAGAAAGCTTAATTATTCTTTTTTATTTTAGGTCTAGGAAGTTGTTCCTTCAAGTTTGGTAGGGGATTTTTTTTTAGTTTTAGAATTAATGCCAGAATTTAGCTCTTTTCTAGTTTGATCCTTCAGACAGAATATGCATTTGAGAGATATTTTTTACTTCTAACTGTTTTTCATTTTGTTTTTTAACTACATGAACTTCTTCCAGGCCTCTTAAAAATCTTTTGATGGATGTAATAATCTGAATATGATTATAGTGCCTGCATAAAGCCTCCAGACATTTTATAATTTTGACATCTCTTAACTACTTTCTTCCCTTCTATACAGCCTATCTTTTTCAATGTCATGTTACTGCAATGGACTTTTTAAAATTTTGCTTTGTACTTGTTCTCTAATGCTTTCACTTAGAAAAAGGTACAAATTTATACAAAAAATTCCAAATGAATTAGCAGATAAGGAAGTTGGTCAGCCAAAGGCTGGATGTAAACAGCAAAGCATATGTACTTTTGGTATGCTAAGAGTACAACTGATACGATTTACCTTCTGTATTTTCAGAATGCATTTACTTTTTGAAAGTAGGTTCTTCACTCACCTGGGATAAAATTTGTGTACTCACCAAGAACCATGCATAGGAGACAAAATGAGGACTGCAGAACTTCTCACAAAGTAAATGGCTGGCTACTTCTTTCTCCCCTGAAAAATTTTAGTAATGTTTTTCATTGATTAACACTGATTTCTGAGGTTAATGGCTTCTTTAGAAGCCCTCATTAGTTCTTCTTTAGTTTCTCCTTTAAAATTAAGTATTCACTGTTATTAAATTATTCTGAATAGTGGCAATGGTATTATGAAATATTGTGTCATTGAAATACATATAGCATATTTAAAACCACATTTATCAAACTTTAATTTTGCTATCTGATCTTAATGAGCAATCAATCTCAGCTCTATGAGAAAAGTATTTTCTTCCATAGTATATTAGAATTGTCCAAGAAACTCCCATTAAAATCACAACTAATGAACACTCTAATTTTCCACTAGTGTTCTAAAAATCAACTGAAGTTCTGGCTGGTTCTTTATTTGTTAAATCACATCACAGTTTGAGAAATTAGTCTTCAGAGATCGTGCTGTGCTTCCATAGCAATGACTTCAAGTTATAAAACCAACTCTGAAGACATGTCCTGCTTTCAGATACATAGTATTCATTTCTATGGACTAAAAAGCCAAAACATCACATCCCCCCCCCTCAAAAAACAACAAACCACCTGTTACTGTGGTGGTTCTAAGGAGAGCTAGCAGTACATCTCTTCACGGTTTTCAAAAACATCTATTCTAACTGAATAAAAATGTCTTAAATACTCTAAAGTAGAGAAGAGACCACATTTAAAAACAAAAGTTGTTTTCTAAAAGTGGTACATCAGCTCTGAACACAATAGTAGGCAACAACATTATCTAATAAAACTGCAAACTTCAGTTTTACTTTGTCAAGATACGCTTTTATCTCAGGACTCAAAAGACACTTGCAACACTCTGCAATAGTGAACTCAGCAGCCTAATAAGATGCAATAAAATAAGGCCTAAAAACTTCTGGAGTATTGTCCATTTAAAAAAAACAAACTGTGATAAGCCCGTTTTTTCCAGGCTACTTAAATTCTACACATACCTAGTAATAGAAAAATAAAAATTAACTTGCAAGACTTGTATTATGAAAAGACCCCACTATCACACATTCATTTAAAAATCACAATTTCTGGGCATATATTTATTATTCATGAAAGCATTCACAAGCAAAAAGGTCTTCTGTAAACATCATAGGAAATTAAAACCACTGCTTACTTAAAAGTAGCAGAATCCAGTTTTTAATTTTATTACAATGATACAATACTTTAAAAATAATGACTTCAGGTATCTAAATTGCCACACATACACTTTTTTTTAACTTTTATGTAAGGAAATTCATCTCTGTCACAGTCATGTAGGGTATTAAAAGAAACGTATTTTTTTATTTGTGTTCAATGCATATCAAAGATACACTATCCATTCACAACAAATTCACCTATACAATATCAAATTCACATCAGGCTTTTCTGCCGTGCCACTTATCTTGTTGATTCTCTTTACTGAATATTCCAACTTTGGAATCTTAGAAATACAGTCACTTTAGAAATGTACAGAACATTATTTAACATTCTGGTCAAAAGTAAAAGATAAAAAGAAACAAAACATTGACACAATCTTAACCAAGCAGAAAGATGAAGACAAATACTTGTGGGACTGGGAGAGAGGTTTTAATCTTATATTAAGTGGCAAAAAAATAGTTTATATACACTTTTATTTCCTCTTTTTAGGTTCACAAGATTCAGGAAAAAAAGTGCCCTAAATCTCAGTAAGTCCTTATTCATGTGCCCAGAGATACATTTACTGGCAACACAGAGCTGAACACAAGCCAGAGAGATGTTTTCAACTGAATTCAAGAACCAAGTGTTAATTCAAACTACGCAGTTTTATTATAAAGTTTTATAATAAAAACATTTTCATTGGAGAACCTTCTGCTTCAACAACCTCTTGAGAGACAAAGCATTGGCACCTCAAAAGAAATGCACTAGACAAAATACAGTGAACATCAGTGCAGAAACTATAATCACAATAATCTACACCTAGCCACTAAAACAGAACAGCATCAGCACGTGTTTGCCCACAAAATTCCAAGATTATAGATCTGAGAAACATGCACTACTATACAAGATTTAATACACATTCTTATTTCAGAGTTGATGCACTAAACTTCAGTTCTGAGACAGAGCACAGAACTAAAATAATTTACTTGATCATAACTCACAGAAGCAGAAACTAATCTATAGATTTGCTTTTAAAAATATGTTCTCTTTTACCACAAGGACTTGATACTTGACTAGAAATCATTTACCCCCTGGGGATACTCAGTCAGTAGTATAGGAATGATCAGGTATTTCTGTATTTGCAGAGGCATAATATGGCACAATTTCTTTTAAAACTTACCATATCACTCTAAGTACTATGAAATAACATAGCAAGAGGAGTTTAATCAGTGCAAAAGTAATAAAAACAGTCATTACAGTATTTTTTTCAGTTGGCCAAGAAGTAAATGTGGTGGGACACCAAAATGAAATAGGATCCCGATATTCCTTAAATCTATTTCAAATTTCAAAATCATTACAAATGTTCTTCCCTGCCTCTCCATTTTGGTTGCACACTGGAGTCCCCTTTTTTTCCCCCTTTTTTCTTAAAGCTTGGAGCAACCACCTTCTTAAATACATTCACCTTTTTCCTCCCTTGCCCCAGTAACTGTGCCCTTGTACTAACCTTATTCCATTTGTACAAATCCTTTCCCACAGCTCTATTTCTACTCAAATTTAAAATAAGTATTATGACTGCATCAACAGTCCATAAGCAAAACTCTCCACTCCCTGTAACAAGAAGCAGCACAGTGATTTGCTTTAAGTACCGAGAAAGTATTGGTCAGGCAGGTGTGGTAGTTCTAGTAGCTGCTATTCCATCGGTTTTCCATAGGAACATCAAATTAAATTCTCAGCTCTGAAATATTATGTGAGGTTGCATATTTATGTTTTAAAACACATCAAGCACATAAAAATACAGTAAGTGTTCAGGGGTGATGAATTTCTAGGCACTTAATTTTCATTCTTTTCTACAGAAATTCTGTAAATTCTTCTAAAGGTCCCATTAGACATCAGTGTGCCATGGCCCAAACCACATCATGGCAAGGGCTAAATGATACCTTTACAGCAATTACTCTTATAGACTAATTGTTACCATTTTAAACAGGATAGATCACCTCTGTTGTATAATACCATACAACAAATTTCAAATGTTCCTATACACAGCAACAAAAGAGTGGCTTTCACAGTCACAGAGAAAATAAACTTCCACTAGGATAAAAGGTGAGGGCTGAAAGGTGAGTGCAAAGTTGTCAACACCAGTAAAGTGCTCAGATACCTAGAGTGAGAAGAGCAGTGGATCACAAAAGTTTAAGCAAAGGGAAAACAAAGAGACTTGTCCTGTCAACACATTTGATTTCAGAAGATTTTTTAATAACATATGCAAAACATTTAATTGTTTCCTCACATTTAAAATAAATATATGGACTCTGGGCTGTAAAAGCATAAACAAATTATAAAAATCAGTTATGTATAGCTATTTAAAGGATTTATAGTAAAATAAGTCATATCATACTCCTTAAAAAAGGAAGTAGTTAACTTGGAAGTGGTAACAGTCTGACAAGTGCTTCTCATGTCTCAGACACTACTTTTTGACTGTAGTCATGCCTATGTCTATGTCAGTTTACCCACCTGAGTATGCCAAACAAAATAAACATTAGTAAACACTTCTTTCAGAGGCATTTCAGACCCCGCAGAAATGCAACAGGAAAATGCAAAAAAAATTATGAAGAGAGATTAATAAGACTCCAGTAACTCTAGAGGCACACTTCAACATGCAAGGTTATATATCTGCCATTCAATTTTGTGTTTTGTCAAGCAGCTGAGGGCATTAGATGACACTGCTTGGACAACTATAAATAAGTGAGAGATACATAAACCTTTTTCACACCAAAAAGACTCTAGAAATTTATAGTGGTAACTGGTTTGTATTTATTTGGAATGACAAAGTTTTCTGGAAAAAAACATACTAGTTTGGTTTCTGTATAACAGAAGTCCTCACATTCACCTTACCATTTAATGGACAGATTACAGTGAGATTTGAGTAAAGAGTGTAATTTTCATGGGTTCTGCTGAAATCAATGGAATTCCAGTTGTTACTAGTGGTCACAACAGTCTGAGCATATGAACTAAAACACAGGATCAGAACCTTATGTATAGATTAAAAAAGATAAAATAAACAACTAAGAAAGAGTCCACTTTGCTAGGATTAAAGACTTGCTGCAAAGAAACAGAACACTGTAATTTCTACTATTACAAAGTTTAGGGCTTTGTTATGAAATTTTATGAAAATGTCAAAAAAAGTATTGCTGACAAAGTATGTCTGTCTCATTGCAAATGCCAGATAATAAACCACAACATTTAACAGCTGAGATTTTAGGACTGAAAATACTCATTTTCAGCCACAGCCCACGTTCTTAACTGTAGCATTGATAGGGCGCTTATCTGAGTAACAGCAAGATTTTAGTATCTACAGTTCTGAATCCTGGAACAACTAAATGGACTGGATGAAAAAGTGAAGTTTCAGATTTCAGATCAAACAAATAGGTAGCTGCTCTCATTGCTACCAAACTAGGTTGCTCCTAAATCAGAATAAAAAAAAAAAGTATTTTCTCTGATTAAAGTTATTGTAGGACTAGTGAGATATTTGGTTTAGAAACTTTAAACATTTAAAAAAATCACACTAGACCTGTAATGCAGTCAATTAGCAGAAAATAAGTAACAATTGAAATTTTAATAAATGTTTTGCACCTTTAGGGGTTTTTTTTTCCCCTCAAAAAAATATTCTCCACTCTAATTCAAACTTTTTTTTTTTTTTAATTCAAAGTAATAGAAAAAAGATTTCCTGGTCAGTATCCAGTAATCTACAAATGTCTACACCATTTACCAAAGGGAAAATTGTAAGTGAACTAGAAATCTTTCAGCAGTACTTTGGAACTTTCTTTCAAATACTTTTTTTTTAACAAAACCCAGTAGTATTGCATCACGCATAACATTTCAGTGCTTTTACCACAAGCTAGTCATATGTCAAGAACTCTGTGTGCAAAGTGTGAAAAAGCATAAATGTAGATTATTCCACACATTATAGACATGCATCCTGCAAGAAGCTATGAGGATATCGACTGCAGCATCAGTTTGATTAGAAACACAACTACAGGAATAAAGGAAGTAAGGAATTGTGCCAGCTTTTTGTTATACTTTGGTCATGTAGCGTTATCTCATGCAGATGTTCTGAAAGCTCAGCATGCAAGCAACAAAGTTAAAAAAAACCCAAAAACAACTGAACAACAGCTTTCCCTGAATATTTTTGAACTAAAATATCCAGTAAGACAGAATTGCCAATATTCTCATAATCTTTTTACTTTACAAAATTAAAATTCAGTAGTAGTGCATATACATTCAAAAGATATAATAAAGACATCTAAGAACAGATTCTTCAGCTCTCAATTTCTTTCTCAGAACAGTCAACGCATTAGGAAACAACTGCAGCCAGGACAGCTCACATAAGCCATTGTTCTTGTTCTTTTCTGTACTTTTCAGACCATTTCTGAGTAAGCTCTAGGTAAACATTTGGTTTATGGGGTTTATAATCAAGGTAAACCATCTGTCCAGTCCGTTTAGGGACAGCTTTTTCAATCTGAGTTCCCTCGTGCCATTCATTAAAAGATGTAATGGAAATAATTTCTGGTCGCACCAGAAGGGCTGCACTGAAGGCAGTCTCATAGTACTTCCCATTGACGCGGTTCCGGGTGTTGTGGTTGTTCCACGGTCGGATGCTGGTATCAATATAACCTGGCCCCACACTTGGAATAAACATTAAGTTGTTGCTATCACAAAAGGCTTTTAAACTTGCCCAGTTATGATGAGATGAGCCGTAGGAGAAGCCATTGGTGGCAAAGTACGTGTACATTCCATCAAAACCACTTCTGTGAATGTCATGCTTATGTCTTTCTTCTACAAGTAGTGCAATGAATAATGCATCATAGGGAGTATTTCGAATACTCTGGGATCCGGAAACGGTTAACAGATTTGCCCATATTTCCGGGATTGTTACGTAAGAGTCATAAACATAAAACATGGGAAGAAGTCTGCCTGTGCTGGTCTTATGCCTGTAAAAGGCTGGATGGTTTCCGTATCTATAAAACAAATGGGTATTGTTAAGACAAAATCTGCCATTTGGAAAATAGTGGTGTACAATCCGTGCTGAAGACTTTTCCCAAAAAAGTAATTTAAAAAGACAGACCTAGATTTTGAAGCACATCAAACCATATCCACTTTCAGTCCTGTGTCTGCCTAAGTATCAAACAATGACTCTTCAAAGAACCTTTAAACTATTACAAATTAATAACTGTCCTGGGTTTGGCAGGTTTGTCTCTCAGGGTCAGTGGTAGTTGGTACAGTGCTATGGATTTTTTGATTTAGCACGAGAATAAAGTTGATAACACTGATGTTTTGTTTGCTGCTAAGCAGTGCTTACCCTAAGTCAAGGACTTCTTTCTCAGAGTCTCATGCTCTGCTAGTGAGGAGCTGCACAAAATGCTGGGTAGGAGCAAGGCCAGGACAGCTGACCTGAGCTGGCCAAATAGATATTCCACAGTTCAGAATGTCATGCCCATACATAAAGTGAGGGAGCTACCTGGAAGGGGACTAAACATTGCTCAGGGTTGGGCTGGGCACTGCTCTGTAGATGCTGAGCAATTTGTCTCGGGTTCTGTTACCCCTTCTCCCTTCCCTTAACATTCTTAATAATACTACAGGTGTAATTATTGTAATACTATTTTGTTTCAATCATTAAATTGTTCTCAACCCACAAGGTCTATCTTTTCTTTCTGATTCACCTCCCCAGTGCTAGGGATGAGAGGGGAAGTAAGGGGCAGCTGGTGGTACCTAGCTGCTGTCTAGGGTTAAACTGTGACCATAACTTAGTGTCAAACTGTGCTACAGTTACCAGTTTCCTCTGAAGGACAATTCTCTAATTCATTATGAAATAACTACAGTCTAAGCAGCACTGATAAGCAAAACAACTAGAAGCTGTACAGAATTTGTTAAGATAAATTAAAATCATTGAAGGTCAACACAATAAAGATCTATCTGCTAGTCTGTCACTATCAAAATGTACATTTTATTTAATTTATAGATCATGTTGCTAATCTGAAGTAACTGCTTTAACCTAAAGTACAATTTATGAAATTAAAGAATGTCAAAAGCAATTTAAATTTGAGAATATATGTAAAATTCACACTTCAAGATTTAAAAAAACAGACTCAGTTTTGCAGCACTGAAATATGAACAAAGTTTCTTTCAGTTCTCTTCAGCCTCAGTAGACATTCTTATATATTTTTACAAGCTTTAGATCATATACAGAAGTCCCCTAAAACCAGCATGTAAGAAACCCCACAGGAAATCACTCAGAAAAAACTCACTTGTCAATGATGTACTTGACATTGTGGTACATGCTACGATCATCTCTGTCTTTGTAAGGTTCGATGTGAAAAGTGACCTGAAAGATGAACATGCAAGAGCAGCACAATCATAAAACACTACTGAATACACGGGCACTGGGTATTATATGAAGCAAGTAACAGACACAAAAAAAATACAGTTCTTTATAGACCAAACATTTCATCAGTCCTTAGCGAGAATAATCCAACCTTGTACAACTCCTTCACTACTGACATTAGAATCTTCTGATCCCAGGAAGTTTGGTATTAAATATTTGGTTTTTTACATTAAAACAGAACACTGCTTTTGTTTTCCCTAGGCTACTGCAAGTGGTAATCATGCTTCAGAAAATGTAAGAGCCTACAAAACCTAAAACTTAAAGTATTATCTATTTGAACGTCAAAGAACTGATAAACTACTGAAACATTTTAATATTTAATTTCTAACCAATGTATTAAAATCTGCTAAAGATAATGCTCCAAGGATAGTTTTCAGAGTTTTAAAAACTTTAATTTAAAATTTTATGGATTTATCAACAGCAATAAGCTCTTGGAACTAAATCTAATATAATGTACTGCTACTGCTCTGAATGTCAAGCTTCGAGCTTCTGGAACCGATTAACCGATATGTGTGAATTCCAATGTAAAATGAATTTGTCTTCAAATATACAATCATGGAAGAATACATTACATTAATCAAAGCAACAAGTTTCCCAGAAGCAATTTTAAAGCAGAATGTATTTAATAAAGTATTTGACAACTCTGCAACAGTAGAAAATTTCCACTGCGGAGCCAATCTCGCTCTCTATTAAGTAGAAACTATAGAAAAATGGCATTAGACTGAATCACTAAGACTGACAGTAGAGGTTGAAGAGCACTACAATTTCATCTTTCATTTCCAACTATCAAAACCAGGCAAATCAAAAGGGCGTATCTTCTCCCAGACTTCTCTTTAGGAGACATAACAGAAACGCATTTAGTATTTTGGCTTTGGCCAACTGAGACTCCTAACACTTAATGTAATAACTTACTAGTGCAAGAATGCTTAAAGCATTACAGTGAAGGCAGCATTTCCCACAATATCTATACTGAATATCTGTATTCCAATAATTCTTCCAAGTGGTAACAGCAGCTTCATCCATACTGCAATCATTATCATACACACCACTGTATTTTCCTTGGTAGCTTATTTCATTTGGCCTTGACTCCTTTGAGACTTGAATGTTAACAAGTTCTTTTAGGTGAGAGCAAACTCCATTAGATGGTGTTTTTTCTGTCTTTTTAGTAATTTATTATTAGATAGTGCAACCAATGTCATATAATGCAAATCACACAGTATTTTTAACATTTTCAAAATTACTTCTGTATCTGATTTAATCATCCTATTTTTCTCCTGTTTGCTAAGGAATCTACAGTTACCCACAGTGACAGGAAATTTCACTGAGAATCTGCAACTTGCATGACCAACTAAAACCCGAGCAGATGAACAGGCTGTGTTTTCAGTACACAGTACAGACAGCACACTCCAGAGATGAAACACATGTAGCTACTTAAAAACTCAAATTAATTACTTGGAAAGATTCAAATGAAATGCACATTTTCATTATCACTAAAGAAAAAGACAAGTTTTATTCCAAAAATAAACAAAACCAAACCACAATTTAAAAATCTACTGATTAATTCATGTAATCTTTAACTGACTTGATATTGCATCTATTTTAAGAAGTCAATAACTTAGCCTTTCTATCCTGTCATGCCCTGACATAACCCTAAAGTCTGATCAGTGTGTCTCTGACCTTACAGTCCAAGGCAAGTGTTGCTGGTACCTTCTGGAATTAAGACATTAATTCAAATCAGATATGCTAAATCTGTCTTTATTGCTCATAGATGCCTACTCCTGACCTCTATGATCAGGTGCTAGCAAGTTATGAAATAATACAAAATGAAGATAAGTCTTTCTTTCTCAAAGGTTCTTAGTTATAGCTCATTGTATTTCACAGTATTTTGGAATAAGCAATACTTCCCTCAACTCCCAAGATTCACTGGAAAACAACATGATGTCTTATTTTAAATATTTTTTCCTGAAAACAAGATCCACAACACTATGCCTTAGATTCTGTAAGCTAAAGCAGATAATATTACTTATTCTCCTTAGAAGGGAATATTAATCAGGCCCTACCAAAGTTCAGGGCAATTCAATAGCTTCCAAGATCAAAAAGAAGTGTAGTATAATAGCAAGGTTTACTTCCCTAATTGGTCCTAATTTATGCATCTAGAAATACTTTACCTTTAGATTGTATTTTTGTGCATAGTCCAAAACAACTGACACCAAATCATCAGTTGGTTCTCCATTTTCATCAGCCATACCTGGTGGGTACCATGAAAGCACTATTACACCTGAAAATACAAAACCTGAGGTTCAAATCATGTTGTTTAACGTATTACATGTATACTCTTAACATTGTCATGAGTTACAATTCTTGATGTGAAATCTACAAAAAACAAATCAGAATCTCAAATTTTTAGTCAGTTACAAAATCTCAGTATTCTCTGAGTGGACTTCAACTCCTCTCTTTGTTTATAGGACTACAAAACAAACAGTGGTTATATCACTTGTCAAGGGAACAAATCTGTGCTTAGTGTCCTAAGCCTAACACTTAAGAGCTGTACCCTCCCAGCTTTCAGTACAGCATTCCGATCTTCAGGTTGTGCATGAGAAAAACGGTGCTCCCCACCAAGGCATTACAGCTATGTCAGGATACAGACAGAGAATATAAAGATAAATGGGTTATAAAACACTCAAGAGATGAGGGCTGTGCACGTGATGAAAGAGATTCTTATCTAATGGAACCTTGTTCCCCACCATGTTTCTTAATTGTACCTCTGTCTCTACTACAGAAAAAACATTTAACACTAGAAGCAATGACTGCAATCCCACAACCTTCTTTTTTGTGGATACAGTTCTATGGTGTAATCCACCCTTCCAAGTATGTGAAATTAGTTTTTAAATTTATTATCTTCAAAACCGCTTGAGTAACTCTCAATAATTTAAGGATGTTAATACTCCTGTGAGAAATAAGACAACATCTACCATTTCTTCATACTGTAAATTTTTCTGATGCTCTCCAAGAAAGAAAAAGAACATATACCTCTTCAGAAAGGCCAAACCCTTTCCTTCTAAAATAAAATGCGGTCAGATAAACAAATCAGATCTCTTAGATGAGCAGCTGGAAACAATATAAAAAAGAATCTAAGTCTGAAAGAAATACAAGAAATACTGATGCAGCAATATTTTCCTAAATGCTATTTAAGACATACAGAATAATACGTCAGTGTGGCTCTTTTTAACTAGGTAAAGATTTAAGGAAATTAATAAGTTCAGTGAGCTAGGGAAGTATGTGTTCTAAATTCCACCTACTTTACTAACATTACAACATTTCTGACCAACAATTTCCAACAAAAAATTCCAAAATTAGGAGAAATAAACCATAGATTACAGTGAATACATAATCACACAATATCCAAACCAGAAATTTGCACTCGCTACACACAAAAGTGAGTTCAACTACCCTTAGGCACATTCTCTCTGCGTTTTAACAAAATAAAATCACAAATAACAGGTTATCAAAGAGACAGTCTGCTCAAGGAAAGCAAAATGCAGTATTTTACTGCATTTTATCAGATTATCTTTTATTTTACACAAAAGGACTAAATGCAAATGAGTAAAGTGTAAAGGACAACAGAACAGCAAGAACAAATGTGGGTATCCTGAATACATCTGACAAGACCCTCTTTTATTTATTTAGGAAATACACAAAAGTTCAGGAGACAGAACTGTTGATCAAGGAACCTTGGTCTTTTCCTTAGAAAGACTACTAAAGATTTTCTTTCTGTGGTTAAAAAATGAAGTTATGTTCCACTTCAACAGTCTAAAAAAAAGGATGGACGTGACACTAAAAAACAGTGTCATAAATGTTTAAACACCAGAAAAGACAACACCACTAAAGACAACAGTGGACTATCACAAAAAAATACTGGTGCAAAAAAATCAACTTCCCCAAGAAATCTAGACAAATAAATTTACTGTATTAATCTGTAAAATATTAGGAAATTAATACATAGGAATTGTAAAATATAAGAAGAATACAGGGCTTACTACATGGACTCCTGTTGTCCCAATCTCTTATATGCCTTCAAGCATCAGACAGTATTTGCTGAAAGAACCACTTAAATTTTTCATTTTTCATAAGATCTTTGATAAAGGCTCAAAAATAGCTGGAAAAATATTATGTAATAGAATGTAAAATAAAGTAATGGATGAGATGTTGGCTAAGAGAGAAAAAGAAGAAACTGTAAATAGCCTCACAGTACACAAAAGTTGAACAATTTCTTTTAAAAAATTTTAAATATTTGACATATTGACTTGAGGGAAAAAAGTTGCTGATTTACATTAGTCAAATCTAGAGGGAAGAGAACAAATTTGATTGTACTTAAATCCCTAAGTCAGAATAGCAGCAGGAAAAAAGCGAGTCTTTATCAATAATGTTACAAAAAGCGTCACAGGAAGTCTGCACTACTCATTCCCATTGCTGAGTTTTAAACAGAAAACTAACTGAAGTTACTAAAAAAATGAATTATGCAAAGCATTTCTCCTAGTAACTGGCACCTTTTCCACCAGCAGTTCAGCTTTCCTAGGCATCTGTATTAAGAGGATGGGAAACATCACAGATTCTTTTAAAGCTGCAAGTGCTCTCCTTGCCTTCAGCACACTATTACATGTTATTTTGCTTTCGATAAGACTAAAATAGTGCTTACTGGCAACTCGTATCTGAGAGTTCTCTGCAACAGTCTTGTTACTCCTGTTGATGGAGTTATGCTACTGAAGCAGGTGAGAAATTTACTACTTTTGTATTAACCCTTGTACAAAATAAAGGTTAAGTTAAAACCCACAAGATAACAACAGCCAAGAAGTTAACACTACACAAGTAAACATCACTAATCAAAATATAATAATTACATTACAGCTTCATGATTAGGTGAATGAAGGAGATTCAATACAAGGTGATTAGCAGTGTCAATAATGCTATGAACTCTGGTCATGTTGTTTCAACTACATTCACAGAATCTGTTCAGACTTTAATAATAGCCTATATAACTGCTTATTTTAGGGAAGATCAACATAAAAAGGACCATAAAGCCCAACAACAAGGAATGACACCAAAAATATATTGAATATTCTTATGCATACAGTTCCTCCTATTTAGAAAAAGAGAACATAAATTAATAATGAAAGAAGATACTTTTGGACAGTAACAAATTGATACATTAATTGTTATTGCACACACAGCATTCAGAGAAAAAAATCCCACTCATATTTGAACTGACTGCTCCTTAACTGTGTAAGCATGATTTACTGAAACCTGTTCTTTAAACTGAAGTATTAATCTCCAAAAATAAAGTAAACAGACAAACAGTCAAGGTTTCTGTATTTTTCATATATGTTATCAGTGTTTAGCAGTAAGTAATGAAAAACATGTACCTACAGGATTACATTTCTATGCTGTTACACTCATCAGACACAGCTCTGAAGATGTTGGTTTCACTTGCAGACTAAAACTAAGAGATATAAAGACATTTACTAGTTTCAGACATCTCCTGATCTACACAGAAAAACAGAAGGATGGCTCAGTTGTGCTCATTCACATATGTAAGGCTGGATAAATGAACAACATGCTGAAAGGTTAACATTCATTACCAGTTGAAGCTGAACGGATTTGTTTCATGTGCGCCTCTATGACAGCAGGGTCTTTGGAACTGTAAGATCCAAGTTCTGGGTAAAAGTTGGCCCCAATGTCCTCAGGAGGATTATGCCTTCCCTTTGGATAATTGTTTGCAATTTTGGGATCCCAATGTGGCAACAACGGATGATTCCAGTGAATATATTTACCATCAAACTGTGGATTGCCATACCAAGTATAGTAGAATATGTGAAAGTTATAATTAAGAGGAGACAGCTCCTCTTCCAGCTTTTTCACTGGAGTCATAGATGCTTTCATAGTATTGACAGCAATACTATGCAAATTACTGACACGTGTTACAGTATCTCCTTGAGCCCTATTTAGGGAATTCTGTTTACTGTCTAAGAGCACCGTCCGTTGCTGAAGCTCTGGCAACAAACCAAGTCCAAATGGATCCCCAAAACCAGCTCTGTCAGGTCTCAGAGTCTTCAAAGCCATCATTATTGAGCAAATAAACAAAATAAAAAGCAACAAAATGATGCATGTTCTTCTGCGAAATCTTGCCATGATGTCATAGTTCAGAATCCTAACAGGACTTTGGCTGCAACTGAACAAAAGACAAATATTTTCAAGTCAGATTTCTTATTATGTAGTATTCAGCAGTATGAAATGCTTCATAAAATCTCTACATAATAAAAATAACACAAATGTGATGCATACACTGACTGCATAACTAACAGGCTTTGTGGGGGGGACAAAAAACCATCTCTTTATTTGTGTCAGATTCTCAGGTTCTACCACCAAGGACTCAAATATTTTATACAGTACTTTACATTTGAACTTCATTTTTACCCTAACCCAGATAAATCCCATGATATGGAAATTCTACTCACATTATTTTAGAACTATTACGTTCTGCAAGTGTTATTCTGGTAGAAATAATAAAGAAAACAAGAAAAAAGGAGAAGCCATGAAAGGAGAATAACATAGCACAACAAGAGTGAAAAAAAAAAAAGTTATGACATAACCACATCTTATGTTCAGAATGCAGGTTTCATTTACTAACCTATTTATTGCCTTCAGACAAACAGCTTTGTGTTTAGTTAACAAACATATTAACAAAATACTCCAACAAATTAAATTTGAAACCATGATGCTTTGCAACTTCACAGATCTAAAATTCTAATTTTTTTTCTGAATCATGTAAACAAAAACCAGCACAGTATTAAGGATATACCTAAAGCAGAAAGTTAGTTGCTAGCAGTCAGTACAAGGTCACAGCTGTCTGACACTTCATGTAGTGTTCTGGGGCTAAATTCAAAACAAGACCAATGGTACACAGCAAGATTTGAACCGTGAAAGTATGAGGAAGAAAATCAGTATAATGGAAGGCCTGTTTACTTTATTTATAACATTAATTCCTGTACAACATTATCACAAGAGAACCAGAGAAAAGGATTAACAAAATTTAGGTTACCACAGAATTATGTGGAACAAGATCATGCATAAAACCAACAACACTAAACTGGAAAACCTAAGAATAAATTTCTGATTCAAGGGTCAATAGACATAACACAGCTGTTTGTGCTTCTGTCGCTGATCTCCAAATTTTAGAATCTTATTTTAATTTACTGGGATTTACACAGGTAATTTTAAAATACTTAAGTTTGTTCAATTGTAGTTTCTACCAATGTTACAGTGCATTAACACAGAGCTCAGTTGTCACAATACACTGTTTCCTACTGCTATGATAACTTCAGATAAGGAATTTTAGAATATGCTTTTTAACAATCCAGCCTGAATTGGATTAGCAGTATTACACTGCCACAAAGGGAACTTCTGCTTCCATTTCTAATACTAATCCATTCATCCTACTATCTATTCTTACTGCTGCAATTCATTCGGTTTTCACAGTAAGGTCACTGATTTACTTTGAGAGCAAAACACGGTTAACATTTCAAAAATAAACAACACGAAAATCCCAATGCACTTTTACTTAAGGAGTGGACTCAGCTGAAAGAGTATCACAGCACTAAAGCCAACAAAGAACAGATGGAGCAAGGCAAGACTATGAAAATGATGTTGTTCTTTTGGCCCAACTGGATTGGGAAATCCTACATTTGGCTACTGCCAGGAAAAATGATTTTACAGCATATATGCTTAGAGGATTTCACATTGCTTTACATCAAATTACAGGGTTCTTTTCCCATGGCTAACCATCCATCCCATGCTTTCAGAATTCTGTCAGAGATTGTCTGGAATACAGAACATCTTCCTTTAATAAAAAATTAACTTCAAATACACTCGAACTGCTCCTGCTACTTTTCATTACCTTTTCAGTCTTCTTTCAAGTATATTATGCTACCCCAACCTGGTTATTTAACTCAATTTTCAGATTAGGTAAACTAAAGTTTTCTGAAGGGTCAGATTTTTTTTTAGGGAAATAATATTATTCATCTTACTAACATATTAATGAATTCCATTTAATTTAACCCAGATGCCACTGATCTTCATTAAACAACACAGAGGACTATCAGTGATAAACTATCTCTGCAATTATTATCTCTTCTGTGAAAGAAGAATTCATGACTGTAATGTCTCTAATTGGAATGTTCACAATGTCTTTCATTTGTGTTTTCCTATTACATATCGAAGAAACTGTTCCTTTCTATTCTTGGTTGACATATCTGCTACTTAATTTCTCCTGTTTAGATCAAGATCTCACTATCATTATGTGATTTGTCAGGAATTGTTCTTGGTGCTCCACATTACTATTTAAACAAGTTGTTTTTTTTTTTTTTAATGGAATATCCACCATTAAAGTACATTAAAAAATGAGCAGCATGTTACTAGCCTTTGACTGGCATTGAGACAGACCTTGGTCATACCATATTATGAACTCCTGTTATGCTTATACAGAGACTCAGCATCAAAATACAAAACTTCTAGAACAAGTAAGATATCTATGGTAAAGGCTTCTGTTTTAGGCAGACAACAGTCTGAATGATGATAACATCTTTAAGACCTGGCATAGATACCTATATTGTAAAAGCTGCATTGAA
Organism: Petroica traversi; assembly: GCA_025920805.1. Lineage (NCBI taxonomy): Eukaryota > Metazoa > Chordata > Aves > Passeriformes > Petroicidae > Petroica > Petroica traversi. The sequence continues at coordinate 20,404,785 of JAHLSL010000017.1, forward strand.
GAGTTACAGGTTGGCAGTGCTCCCTGTGTCATTTAATCTTGATCAGATCTTCTTTTCAGAGACAGTGACAGATAAATTACTCTCATCTATGCTGGTGCCACAGCAGATCAGCAATACTGGGGAAAGAGACTGAGCAAACATGTCCCATGAAACAGCTACATGAAGTTATGTCTACCTTAAAAATACATTTCTGACTCAACAGTCACTGGACAAAACATAGCTGTGATTTTGCATTTGCTGTGGACATTCAAATTTTAGAATCTGACTGCAATTTACAGAGGTACATGTCACTCCTACAGACTTAGGAATTACCTTGTCTTGGACTTTTGGGTGCACTTGGATCTAACAGCAATTAGCCTTCTCAGCAGGAAAAGGTCAGGTTGAATAACTTCAGTTTTATGAAGGTTAAAATATCACATGCAGTTATTCTGACTCAGAAGCTTTTGGATTCTAACTCCACATTTGTTGACACATGTAGGTTTACCAGCCAAAAACGGAAGCAGTTTGGGCTCTTTTCTCTTGCCTACTCAATAAAATTTAAAAGATGTAAAAAAACCCCACCTATAACAGGTCAGAGTTTCCCCTTTAATGAATACAGATAGTAGTTTCCTTCATAACATGAAAAAAACATGAAGCTTTACTGGGAATGATTAAAACCTCAACAACCAGTTCCTTTCTCAAAAAAACCCAGAACATCTGACACAGTTGTTTTTAGTTTGTAAGCTACTATATAGAATTAAAAGAATAAAATATATGTAAGTATATCCCCTCTGATTTGGCTTTTTTGGTAATAAATAGCATGAAATTCACCACAGTAGGCAAAATCTCCAGCTGTTGTTCTTAAAACAACTCCTCCATGAAGAAAGAAAAGAAAAAAGGCCTATGAAAAGATCTGAAGTATTTTCTTCACTGTTCCCTATATTTAACTGAAGACTCAAGCTCTTATCCAACTATTTTTTCTTCCTCACTAATGCTTTTTATACTCTTAAGTTATTTTGCAGGAAAACCTTCTGTTTGTCCTTTCCACTATACGAAGAAAAAAGCATACTGATGACAGATAATAAGTTTTTTCCCCCCCTCACATGTTTCCCCAAATGTTTCTTCTACCAGAAAAGAAATAGCAATAAAAAAGCAGTGGGATGGAAGCCGTGATGGTGGTTAATTATGCTAGATTATTTTGGTCAGACAAGTCAAGTTTCAGTGCCCTGCCCAGTGAGTTGCTTTTTTCGGTTTTATGAATTCTAAAGGAGAAATACACTATGCAAAAAAATTAGGTTCAGATGAAACAGATTTATCTAGTTTAGTAAGAATCAGCAAATACTATAATTTATTTGCTCTGATATTCCTTAACCATAACAAATGGAAATGCAATATAGAGGAGAGCTCTTTAAATCTGATTTTATTGATCAAGGGTAAGGTCATCCAAAAGCCACTGAGGCTTGCAGTTCATGGATGGGATCAAAGTTTCTCAGGTAAGTTATCTAAGCTTAGTTTCTACTAAGTTTTCCCAGCTCAAAGAAACTGAAAACTCTGAAGTGACAGATCAGCTCTGAAGCTCCTAGGCCGTAAAGCCCTGATTCTGGAGCTAAAGTGCAGATGTGCACCTAGAAATATTAGTTTCCAAGTGATTGATCAGGTGAGATTTAGTAAACTGAGGACTGGTAAGAGTGTTTAAAGCATCACATTTACACAGCACATTCTGATCTGGGAGTCACAAATAATGAAAAGCAGCAGAGGCTAACCATATGTGTGGGAACCTCGGGAACATTTCTAGTAATAGAAAAAAACAGGGAATTTCTCAAAAACTCTCTATATATGAAAAGGTTTTTTCCAAAAGCCTTTCTAAAAAATAGCTTGAAAATCATTAAATATGGAGGAAGACATTAGAATCAGCATGCAGATACTTCACACCTGTGTTACACCCTAAAAAGGTATCTTTTTAAACACTTCCAATAATACAATATTTCTTCTTGGCCTATCCAATTTAGAAAGAGGTATCTGAAATCTGACAACGAGAGAAACAGAAAGTGTGATTTGAATTTAAGGAAGACAGTAGCAATAACAAATCGCAACGCTTCTGGATTCTTTGCTGCAAACGTAGTAAGAGAGCCTCCAGCATCACACCGGAGTACTTGCCTTCAACAGCCAGCCTTCTCCTGCTTTGGCAGGACCTGGGAACACCCACAGCTGACTCTGGGCGGCCGCAGGCCATGAGAAGGCAGCCGCCTTCAGCAGCCGCCACCGGGACCGCCCGGGGCAGCTCCCGGC
>JAHLSL010000017.1:20407452-20557867 GCA_025920805.1 Petroica traversi
GGCCGGGCCCCGTTATCCTGGCGGGAGAGGCGCGCTCCTGGCAGCGAGGGACAGGCCGCGGTCTCATTGCTAGTTTTTTGTTTGTTTGCTTGCTTGATCTTTTATTAGCCGAAAGGCCTAAAAGTCTTTCAGTTCTGTAAAAGCCTTTGGTGGATTGTTGGTCGGTTATCAGCTGCGTAGAATCATAGAATCAATTTAGGATAATAGACCTCTGGGATCATCGAGTCCAAGCTATGACCGAACACCTCCCTGTCAACTAGACCGTGGCTCTGAATGCCACATCCTTAGTTCCATTTCCTTAAACACCTCAAGGGATGGTGGTTCCACCACCTCCTTGGGCAATCTGGTCTAATCACCCTTCCTGTGTGGAAATTCCTCCTTATGTCCAGCCTGAATCTCCCTTAATAAAATTCCCTCAAAACTATGTCCTCTCATCCTGTCACTGGGCCTTCTCCAATCTAAACAGTCCTAGCTCCTTTAGCTGCTGCTCATGGAAGATGTGCTCCAGACCCTTCTCCTGCTTTCTTGCCCTTCTCTGGCCAGAGATGGGCAAGTAATGGCTGGATAAAGCCTGGGGCTTGAATCTGCGTGCAATATTGTGTGTGGCACCTCTGGACCCTAAAAGTGTTTTTTTCTTTTTTAATTTTACGTTACAGTACAGTAATGCATTGAGAAAGTCAGTGCGCATCCCTATTCCCTGTCAGCTATATGGGAATAAATTAGGAAAAAATATGTGGGTAGAAGTTCAATACATAGTCCTGATATACAGTCATTTTGAAGTTACATATAGTTGCAATAATGTAAAAGCGGTTTCACTGATCTTTCATACACTAACATTTCATGTGTGCTTTATTATTTTTTCCTAAGCAGTGAAAACGGGCTGTGAATACTTGTCATAGTGAGGTTAATAACTAAATCAATGAAAGAAATCTGTTCTCATTGTCTAGTGTAACAATAGAAGTCTGAAGAACAGAACACTTGTGTATGAACACTGCACATTGACTCAATGCAAATTGTTGCACTAGGTAAACATTACAATCTTCCCATTGAATCAAAACACTTCTTCCCTCTACCACAGGAAAAATTACTGTATTGAATTGGAGCCCTGTGGTATAGTTAGCCTGATTTTTTTCTTAAGAATCTCTCTAAGCCATGAGAAAGTGCAAACACTGATCAGAATTGTGGTTTCATTGAAATCAATAGCAGAAGTCTCATTGATTTCAACAGAGTAGTTCACATCATATGTGAATGAAAATACTTGGAATGAGTGTTTCATACATAAACAAGCGAATTCAATAGCTCCCATGGTTCTCCTTGCGTTCTGAGAAGATTGAAGGAATTGTTGCATGCTCTTTTCTTTATGCTGTCTGAGTGATCTTATGGGAAAAATATTTGCAGTAGTTCTAATTTCTAATGTTTCTTGCATGTATCTGAATAATTTCCTTAATGGAGTTTGTTGCAAGTGATTCAGAAATGTCATGCTTTAATTATAAATTAGTTGGCATATGAATAGTCCGGAGATCAAACCTTGATATCCATTCTGTTTCCTCACAGTCTCCCCAATTTTTTCTTTGCTGTTTTCTTTCTTTTGTTGTCTTTTAATTTCTCGGGGTTTTTTTTTTTTCTTTCTTTATTTGCTTCTCTCTTTCAAGAGAAAAGGCATTGTAGGAGTGCTCTCCTCTTCTATTTTATGGAGGACATAACTTTGATTTTCACATTGTCTTTACCATGTGGAAAACTTCTACTGGAACTAAGAAAATTTATGTGAATATAAGCTGTTTAGAAAGTTAAAGAGTGTAAAAAGTAAATTGGGAGCATTTGATAATGTTCCATTAAGAGTATGTGTTTACTAGGCTAAAAGTATACTAATGTTAGAGAATAAAGAGAAAAAAACTTTGATTTAGTGAGAAGGAAAAAATCCTAAAAGTTGTTGTTTTGACATAGTTCTATTATGTTAGGGGTTTTTTGCTGATTAGACTGAATCTACTGGCTAAGATTTCTGAAAGCAAGAAAAGGAATCCCATATCACACAACTTCCTCCAAGCTTTTTTGCGCAGTAAGGAAATGAAGTAATTATGTTCAGTTTAGATTTAGGTGGAACAAGGGATATTAATATGATTGTGGTAATACTATTGATTAACTTTCTTTTTTAATGTCTTGCATAATATTTATTTTTCCCCCTTGATCTTGTGATTGCTAATTTTTTCTGAGTAAGGTCAAGATGTACTTTTTCCTAGCCTTCCATGGATATTTTTATCTTTTTTGTAGCTTCCATTATTTTCTCCTCCATTATATCCCATGTCTTCTCACTTGTTCTATATTTATGGATGTAATAGCTGTGATACTCTGTTCTGACTTCAGAACAGACACAGAAGAGAGAATAGTCTGTGTGTATAGGCTTTCCTTCTATTCTCAATAGCCCTGTCTGTCTCCAAATCTTGAATCTCTATTTTCTTTCCAGTAATCATTCTTAAGCCAGAGCTCCTCCTTCGAAGTTTCGTGAATCTCTGCCGCTTTATCTCATACTCAGCCATCTCTTTGAATTTTTCTTCCCCGAGCCTCTTACTGCTGCATCCCGTATTTTTCCTGAGCAGAAGCTAAAGACATCCTTTATTTTATATGACAAAATACAGTGGCAAAGTGATGGTCCATTTTTCTCTGGGAGTTTTCAGTAGCAGTAGAAATACAGCAACAGTTTGGTTCGATTTGGATAACTATACTCTTGCTTCTTTACAAATCTCAAAAGATAATTTTGAAACAGTACAGACTGACTACACAGATGATTTAGAACTATAAAAGATTTGATTATTTGACTTCAATAATGCACAGATGGATTACCTGACTGCCATCCAAGGACAGCTATAGATCTTCAAACTGCTAATATAGACAAGCTTTATTAAAGCTCATACTCATTTTCTGTCATGCAACTAATCTCTGAGTTTATTGAATGGTTTCTTGAACTCTGTGTATGTCATGGTTTAACCCTGCCAGCAACTCAGCCCCACATGGCCACTCACCCACTCACCCTGGGCATGAAGGCAGAGATAATCAGAAGGAAAAAAATGAAAAAACTTGTGACTTGAGATAAAGACAATTTGACAAGTAAAGCAGTAGGCACGTAAATAAGTGAAGAAAAAAGGAATTAATTCATCACTTTCATTTGGCTTGCAGGTGTTCAGCCATTGCCAGGAAAACAGGGCTCCATTACCACCACAGGTAATGGTGACTTGGGAACACAAACGCCATCTCCAGAGGTTTCTGCTTCCTTCTCCTTTCCCAAGCTTTATATGCTGAGCATGACTCCCCATGGTACTGGATATGCCTTTGATCAGTTGGGGTCAGCTGTCCCAGCTGTGTCCCCTCCCAACTCTCTGTGCACCCCCAGCCTCCTCACTGATGAGATGGGATGAGAAGCAGAAAATGCCTTGACTGTGTAAGCCTTTATCAATGTTCCAGCACAAATCCAAATCATAGCCCATACCAGGTACTATTAAGAAAAGTAATTATTAAGAAATTATATCCCAGTCCAAACCAGCACAGTGTATTAGACTTGTTCCAGCCTTTCAGAAAGGGGACTATTCTATATGTTGAGAAGTTGTGTCATAGTCTATTGTAATTTTGAATTTAAAAAACAAGTGTTTCGCCCTCAAAAACAGTGGGGCTTGAATATTTTAAAATTTGTGTTGTGAGATTAAAAAGAATCCAACAAGATAAACTAGAAAAAGAGTCGTAATTATAGCCTCTGGTAATGTGCTGTACTCCCACTAGAAAGTTCCATTGACTTTTTTATGTGAAGGTAATGTGTGCAAGTAGAAATTTCCTTTACTTACAAAGAGAGGTAATCTAATGTAGATAATTGTACAGTGTCATTATGTTATATAATTTGTTAATACAGTAGTGCCTACCAAGTTTACTGAATTATGTGCTATTGTATATATTGGATTTGTATGAAATTTGTTTATTGAGGAATGACTACAGAAAATATATTGCACATTGTTTACATTGGCATATATTGGGATCTGCTTTTTCTTTAATTTCATACTTTTTAAAGACCTTTTCGGGAATGATATAACCTGATAAAACACAGCTACATAGCTCTTTCTAATACTCTTTTCTTAGAAATAAAGTTATATAACATCTTAGAGGGTGAAGGGAAAGAAATTTTTCTCTCTGCCTGTAAAGAAAATTGTACAAAGAGAATTTATGTATTGTTTTTAAGATTTCCCCTAAAGTGCATATCTATCAGCAGATGTGTTTTATTGTGATTCTCATCTCCTTCAGGAATTGGAAGCCTCATTTGAGCTTCCTCTCAGAATAAATGAACTGTGATGGGACAATGTTTTTTTTCTTGTTCTGGCAGGATACATAAAACAGCTCAGGTAGTCTTGTGCACTCATTTTTCCTTTTCCTTTACTTTTTTCCCCCCTTTTTTATTTTTTCAGCAATTGTAGAAGAAATAGTTCTTCAAAGGAAAACAGAAATTTTGAGGTTAGAGGTTGATGTATGCTTTAAAAATATTTGGGATAGGTGACATTGGTAAAAAAAAAGCGGCCAAATCAAGGGAGAGTTTAAAAAATATGAAACACATAGCCTGTGAGTAAACATATACATTTTGTGAGTGTTTAAATATCATTTAGCTATCCTTAGTTGGGTTAGTATTGAGAAAGGAAATAAATTATCTGAATAATATTTAATCTCACTTCCAAGACTAACCAAGTATTTCAAGCATTTCAGTCTTTAGTCATGCATTAATGCACACAGACTTTCAGAAGAAATAAGTACTCTTCTTGTTGAGGCACGATACAATTTACAGGTGAAGTGCAAGCACACAAGCACAGATTTCCCTTGCTGCATGTTCACAGTACTTCTTGTAGTTTTACAAACCTCATTTTAGAGTGCCAGTTAAGTTTCTCATGATACAGCAGCCTAGTGATTTTTTAATGCTGTCAGGATAGCTCTGCAGGGTGAAAAAGAGCTCTTCTAGTCTTGTAAGGTACCCATTACCCTCTCCAGAGTTAAAATAAATACCACCACTGTTCAAAACTCTGAGGTTTAAAGAGGCTGCGTACTCATTAGCTAACTTTACAAATGAGTTCTATTATTAATAGTGTGACTTTTTTAAATTTGATGGAACATCAGGATGAAGATGTAGAAGTATCAAATAATGTACTATACTTGCACTTCCAACTTTTTACTAGCTTTTATTTTAGAAATAAATGAATCATTAATAAATTTTACATTGACACCTGTAACTGTCCTACAAAAGCGATGACATTTTCATTTTGACCACGAAGTACACGATTAATCTATGGGGGAGTGAATGATAACAAAAATATATATATATATATATATATACATATTTATTTATTTATTTATTTATTTATTTATTTATTTTTAATTTAAGATTTGCTGGTAAAGAAAGATGTTCATCTTATTTCCCAGTAAACAAATTTAAATATTTTCATATATTAAGCTCAAATATTGGCTCAACGTAAGCCAAAGGTAAGCAGTTTCTTAAACCACTAAAAAGTGTAGCATGAGCTGATAATGGTAGTGCAGCTGTGATGATAGAAGATAACAAAGCAGTGTATATTCTGCCTAATTAGGCTGCAATGTTAAAGATGCTGGCATTGAAGCAGTCACTGAGGAATGGGATGAAATATGTGGAACTAGATGATGGAATGAGAACTTCCAGTAATGGAAGCACTATGAAACACAGATTTTCCTCATAAAGAAAAGAAAAGAGAAAAGAAAAGAAAAGAGAAGAAAAGAAAAGAAAAGAAAAGAAAAGAAAAGAAAAGAAAAGAAAAGAAAAGAAAAGAAAAGAAAAGAAAAGAAAAGAAAAGAAAAAAGAAAAGAAAAGAAAGAAAAGAAAAGAGAAAAAAGAGAAGAAAAGAGAAAAGAAAAAAGATGTATTTGTGTTGAAGTATTTGTCTTCCATTCCCGTTAGTTTGAGCTCATAAGCTAGAATGGGAAGTGTTTCACTGTTTTTATTACAATGTTGTTCTATAAAACAACATTTTTTTCCATCTGTATGTCTGTGGATGTATTTGAGATGCATAAAACATTAGGAGCATATTACAGGCATGGAATCTGTATTGTTCTTTCAGTAATTTGCTATTGCACTTGGAGATGTAGTCTACCTATAAAAGGGTTTTCCTGTATTGGGGGTCTTGTTTGGGAACATTGATAGAATTTGGAGTAGCAAAGAAAGATCGTGGAGACCAGTCTTTAATAATGAGTGCATCAGTTCACAAAAAACCCCCTGTTTGCACAATATAGGCAAGCATTAGTGCCTGAAAAGTTGCCAAGTGAGTGCAGTAATTTCCATAATTATGCAGTTAAAACTGTCTTCATCATGAAGGCATCTGATTAATTTGGAGATCATATTATTTTATAGGATGAGAGAGAATGAACTCCATGCAGCTCATTAGTAGTTGCCTCAAGACTGTTGATAAACTTGTCATCTGATTTATCACAAAGAGAAGAGGATCCCTGACAGAGCCAGCAAATTATCAAACACTGAAGCTTTCAGTATTACAAACACTAACAAGTTTGGACATAAGATTATTAATATAGTGCTTCTTTAATAATAAAAATAAGAATTTATTACTGTAGCACCTAATTGGATGAATGTGCTTCTCAAAATAGGTGAAAAGAGATACTCCTTCTCAAGTGTGATTTAATGTGGTGTTAGAAGCCAGATGTAGTCATGGACATTGATGGCTTTATCCTGTTTATCTGCCATTTGTATTTTGATATGTCCAAAAATGGAAAAGACATCAGTTTTAATTGGCTAAGTTCTGCAAAATAAATTGGTCTGAATGAGGACCTTAGGGGCAGTGCAGGACAGGCTCAGAAGAAAACATACGTAGGATATTGGAAAATACAGGCAATTACATAGATGAGTGTGGAAGCTGGTATCAAAATACCAGATGGGACACAGATTTTGCCCTTTTGTTGTGGTTGTTCTACTAAAACAAATACAGTAATCAGGTGTATAGCAGTTTATGGTTTACTCTCAGGGAACAATACTGTCAAGAGATTATGTGCTCACTTGGAAATATTTAGACTACTTCGTTTTTCTGTGGTGTCTTTCTTTGGGGAAGAAAAACTTTCTCTGCTCTCTGTAGTGAAACATACAGACTGTTCACTTTTAAGACTTATTGTAGGATTCATTTTCTGTTCCCTTCTTTAAAATCAGCTTATGTGAGCCAAGAGGTTAATTAAAATACAGTTCACAATATAGATTATAAATTGAAATTTTTGTCGTTACTGATTTTCTATTGTAAATATAGTTAGCCCTGGTAATGGTACAGTATTATACTGCAGGCAATATAGATGCTGATTGGCAACTCTGCTGTGGGACTGAATTCCTTCTCAGAAGTCACTGGAGATAAAAAAAAAAAGCATGTTTTATGGAATGAACATATTCCTTGATTAAAAACAATTCAGTCCATGTCATGATTTTTGCATTTTTCCTACAAATAAGTAGCAGACCATGAGAAATTACACTTTCTGTTCGCTAAGTTAGAAACCATTACAAAAGGCTTTTTATCCACAGGAGTCAGCAGAGGGTCAGATATGCTGCTAACACAGCTGTGAAAGTGTTCAAATAAGTTCTGAGCTGTAGGCACATTTCAGCCTCTACTTTTGGTTCAAGGACATTGCCTTACATCAAATTGTGGTATGAAATCTGCACAGGGGATTAATTCTACTATGTTGAAGGTGTATTACTGAGTAGAAAGCTTTTTAATGGACGTGGCTGACCATATAATATTTATATGGATATTTTCTTTTATATTTCAAGGATGTTTTAATACATACTTTAAAAAAAAACCAACCTACAAAACAAAGATTTATTTAACTAGCACAAAAATTACTGAGTCAAAGATAATAATTTATAACCTATCTTGCACTATGGTATTGTGCAAAGCAGAAACAATGCAGCACAAAGAGGGAGATAAAAGGAACCGTTTAATATTAGCACTGGTACATTTCAGTCCCTGCTTTCTGCAAGTTAACCTTGAGATTTTGATGGCCTTCTAGAATTCTGTTGTGTTAATTTTTGAGTAAAAGCAGCAGATGCTTGGAAACAAATGTTTTCCTCAGCCTCCTGCAAAACATGGATGAGGAAAAGAAAGGCAAATGATAGTTCTCCATATTTGCTTTTCTTAGTGGGGTTGGAAGTGACCTGTTCTGCAGTTGGTACTAAAAAAAGAAAATAGCAAAACATGTAAAAATTTTATATGAAACATGCTGTATTGTATACATGGTGATTAATTCTTGGAATCAGGGATCAAATACACATTTGGACCTTCTTTTATGAGTGGCTAGCAACATGCTGGGAACTAGGTTACATAAGTGTGGCCTAGAAAACAGCGCAAAGAAAAGGCCCTTCTATTTATTTACTTCTAATTCGTTATTTATTAGAAAAGCCTGATGGACTATGAGCATTAAAATTTTAGAGAGTAGGAATGATCCATTTGTTCTCTACATGCAAACTATGTAGAATAAATTTGGTTTAATCCTTGATTATTGCCTGTGCATGCTACTGAAATTAAAATAGTATGTTATACAAATATGTACTTTCTGTCAGTATTTTCCTTCATTACCTGAAGCAGAATATATTTAGTTCAAGTCTTCAGGTTTTGGAAAGTGGTTTATGTAGTTTCTGTACTAGCTTAATTTACCTCCACCACAGCTATGGCAAGTATATCACCAAAAGATTTAAAAAATTAATTATTAGCTCTCAACCTTGAGATGTTACCTAGACAAAGACACTCTTTCATCTAATATCCACCAAATCTTCATAAAACCCCATATATCTGGAGCTCGAAGTTTCAAAACAACTAAAGGCTTCTTTAGGAAGTGACTATATTCAAACTTTGAACCTTCAGTGACCTCACTGGGCAGTGAATCCATGATTACTTGTTTACTTATTACTTATCTTTTAATCCTTCCTTAAGGAAAGATGGTTAAGATATTGGTCCATCTCAACAGATTCTCACTGCCTCCTTCTGGTAAAACATCCTTATCCCAGAATTAAATGTACTGAACAAAATGACATCATGAGACTGAGTGTGTTTAGGCAGCTGAATTCCACAGGCATTGCCTCCCTAGAGTTTTCTATCTTCTCCATGGACTGCAAGGCTTTGGCCCCCCTTTGAAGGGTGATATAGATACTTCTGCATTCTTGAAATCCAGGTGCACTTTCTGGATAAGGTTAACTATATGGAGTGTCATGTTTCTGTATTCACACTTCACCAGATGCTTTGAACACTTCAGCATCTCAGCTCCTGCCTGCTGATTTTGCACCGGCATCACTGAATGAAAGTTCATATATCAATGGGTCAATACAAAATTCTTGTTCTGAGTCTAAATTTATATTTAAACTTGAGCATAATTTTTGTATCTGTTTCTATAAATGTATATATTCTATTACAGTCCTTGGTAAAGTATTTTGATGTTTAATTGTTAAAAATTTGTGCTCTTGTTCATTAGCTGTTACAGTGCCTTATATCCTAGTCTGCTGCTTTGAAGATCCCATTACTTTTGAAATTTACATTCTTGTGGTGGTAGAGAGACTGAGTCACTCTTTGTTCTTTTATTTGATAAGTTAAATTTAATTTCTATCTCTAGAAGAGATGCCTCACATGGCTTTGATCATTCTTGTGAATCATTCCCATATCTTCTCTGCTTGTGTCTAGTGTGAACTCTAGGCATAAGAACTACATACACTATGTTATCTGAAAACTATTTTTTTCCAGTGACATTTTTTCCCAGGGAAAATACATCTTATATGGATATATTTACAGGTATATGTGATCATTGGAGTAATAAATAACACTAGAAATGGTTATCTTGGAGACATTTTGTGCATGAGGACAGTATATACTCTAATTGTGTCACTCTTAAAGACTGGTTGTAAAAGATTTCCATTAAAGATTGCACAGACTTCCTAAGCAACCTGTTCTTGTACTTCACTGTCCTCACCCTGCAAGGTATTTTCATGATTTCTAATTTAAGTCTCCTTTTCTGGAATTTTACCTTATTGCTTTTTGTTTTGTCTTTAGGCTATAAAATGGATGACTTTTCTTGTTTAAGACCCTATTGTAAATTCTTAATAGATTATCTTGTATGTCAAGATATGTATACCAATTATAATTTCTTTTTGCTTCTTTTGGACTCTCAAATTATTCCATAATAAGCTGTATTCCTTCAAAATTATAATAATAAATTTAAAAAACAAAAAAAAAGGCTACCAGGTGCTTTAAGGGTATTGAGATGACTAAAAGATGTATTCTGAATGTTTTTAATGCATATAAATCCCGGAATTGCATTTTTTCACAAGAAAATGATATTTTTAACTTTTGTTCAGAGGCTGTGATCCAGTGCAATATTAAATAATTTTCTGCAGTATTGATGGCTATCCAGTCTAGTCTTTCATTCTTCCTTACCAAACTGTAAAAGTTGCTTTTCTTTTTGTTATCTGACATGAAACTATAATTACTGCCACTTTGATGATGATCAGACTGGAAAGTATTTGTTCCCCAGCAGGCTAATAGAAGTGACAATTTCTTTTAGTCCTTATGTATTCCCTTTTAAGTTGAAACCTATATGTTCAAATATATATATTTCTAGAGCACTCAACTTTCATCCTTCCTTGAGAAAGGCAAAAATGAGGCATTTGTCACTCTTATTCTGCATCAGGAGTAGGCTTTACACAGTTTCTGTGTATAGTGCTGAGGACTATGATATCCTTAGAAATTTATTTCATACTTTCATACTTTAATAAGGAAGAAGAAATAATTCCCTTCTCTCATTTGCCATAAGCAAATTGTATGTTCCTGTTCTACTTACTGCTCCGAATTTGATAATCTTTATTCAGCCAGTAGTCCCACAGAGGACTTGTTATTATTCTTGGAGGAATTTTGTGTGCTAAGTACAACCACATAGAGGAATATTCAAAAGTATCAAGAAAGAACTGAAAGAAAAGTACAATAAATTAAATTTTCAGCTACTAAGAAATTAGTAGAAAATATACAAAATTAGACTGTTCAAATAATCTGTTTTCCATGCTGAGAAATGCCATCTCCCAAAGTAGGGAAATTCAACTCTTCTGGTCTTTTTGTATGTGTTTATTACAGTTTCTTTTACTCAGCAGGACAATAAATCACTTTTACTGCATAGCAAATCTACTTCAAATAACTTTTAAATACCAGAGGAGATGTATCATGTTGTTCTTTTCTGTCATGATAATAAATGAATGCACAATAAATTAATGCTTTGTTGTTCTTATTTTTTAAACGGTATGCCAATTAGGAGTAGTTTCACACAACACTCTAGCACAGTAGAATCTGCAAGTCTTTTGCACAAGTAGCTAAGTAAGTGGAATGGTTTTTTTTGTGTTTGTACTGCTTTTGTGTGTCTCTTCCCGTCCTTAATAGTCAACAAATAGTTTTTTCTTATAAATTAGAAATTTGCTTTAGACTTGCAGCCTCAAAGCAATTTAGGCTAAAGCTTTAAGATGGATCTGCCCATGTTTCCTGAGATCATTTACATAAAAAAGGGAGGGAGGGTTCCATGGCTAAATAATATTTTGTTAAGCTGGGAAAAGATAACCTGAAAAAAATCGACCTCACAGCTACATTTAAAATGTGAGTTTACAAATAAATCTTTGCATGCCACATACTGCTTTGCAGAAAAGTACTTCCCTTTCAGGTTGCTAATCTTAAAGTGGCTTTTATCCATTTTGTATGTTTCACCATTCTCCTGACAGTCCACTTTCAAACTATTGGATAAACTGCTAATGTGACTTGGCAAGGACAGCTTCCTGCCAGCATTAATAGTGTCAATTTTTTTCATTTATGTTGCAGGTTGTTTATGTTAGGAATATCTGCATTCTTGGATATTTTTGGATATCTCTATTGCTCTTCTTTGAATTCCAGATGGTGCTTGCAAATGGTCATACCACACACAGCACAGCAAACCTCTTTGGTTTAACAGCAGCTTCTAAAGTTAAGTAAAATATATACACTACAATGCAGTTGCAAATAAATAAATAAACTAGGATCATTATTTGAAAAGCTGTCACATCTCTTTTTTTTTTTTTTTTTTTTTTTTTTTTGTAGCCAGCTAGGCATTATTTTAGAAAGTATTTGTTGTGCCTAGGTTTCTTTAATCTTCAGAATGGGAGATGAGGTTGGAACCTGAGAGATGAGAGAAAGTCTTGGACAACTGCAAAGTTGTCCATTTGCAAAGCCTCGATGGAAGCAGACTAGAGCAGAGAACTTGGAGGAGAGTGAAGAAGTTGGTTATGGGAATTCTCAGCAGTTCTGATGGAGGAGGATGGTGTTTGTTGGGTAAATAAGCTTCAAGTCTGAGAAAGACTGCAGCTGTGTGATCATATTGCTTAGATGTTGCCACACAAAAGGGCTTCATGAAAGCATGTGACACACAAGGCCAGCTAAAAAAAAATCAAACAAAACATGGAAATAATTACTTTAGGAGGATCAGTGGTTAAGAACCAGCATGAAAATAATGAAGACTAAAATGAAGGGGAAACTTAACAATGTATTCAGGGATGAGAGTCTATTAGGATTTCTGATGCAAGGTAATAAAGAAAGAGAAAAAGAATATTATAGCAGGAAAAGAGGAAAATGGGAACTGAACTTTTCTTTCTTAATTATCTTCAGAGAAACACATCTTAAATTAATTAAATTTATAACAGCCTTCAAATATTTTTTGCATTGATTTTGTTACAACTAGCTCTCTTAATGAATAGCAACCTAACCGATTACGAATTTTTCCAAATACTTGTAAAGCCATGATGGGGCAGAAAACTGGATAATAAAGGAACAAATGGAATAATTATAGTAGTGTAATAATAAAGGGAATAAATAGATCACATAAATGAGAAATAATCATTTTTTCTCAGTGCAGTATTTAGATTTCTTGAACATGGTATTTTCTCTGACAATTTGACAGGTGGAAAGTACAATATCACATTGTCTCTAATTTCCTGCAAGATACATCTGAATCTCTGTTGAAATTGTAACTGTAGTTTGCTAAGAAAAGTATCATCCAAATCTACAATTACTGTTATTTCACACAGTATTTCATAAGAATTCAGTAAAATCAAATACTTTAAGAAAGCCACAGTCTCCTGGGAAGTTTCAATACCCAACAGCAGAAAATCTATTTCTAGCAGAGTATCATAATTATTTTCTAAGCCATTGACTAAAGAAAGACCTTATAGTTTCCTTTAGCCTCACATGATGGATTGTCATATAAAGTAGACCCAAATAAGGTATTCTAAAACTTGATTTTTTTTTTTCCTTTTGAATCAAACAATGATTATGGTATGAAATAACAGTTTGATTCTACCTGTTTTGCGTAGGGTGCTATGCTGTGAAAAATTGTATGCCAGATTTTGGTCCGTTATTAGTATTGCAGCTGTGCTACTGTTTAATGCAAGCTGTTTTGTACTAATTTAGTAGAAAATAAGTTCGGAAGAAAGTGCTTGTATTCCTGCCAAGTTTTGCAATTATCTTAACTACTGAGGAAAATTAGATTTTGCACATCTGAGTTGTGAATTTTGTAAACAACACATATGATCCATCTGGAGGAGCAGCAAAGAGGTGACATCCATCTTCTCTCCAGAACTTCAGAAGAGTATGAGGAAATGTCATCTCCTCAAGGCTCAGGCCTGTGTAATAGTTGGATATTCTTCACTCTTTTCAACAGTAGGATGGACAAAAAACCTTTTTCAACCCATATTTTCTTTTTCCAGTGGCCAGTTAAGTACATGAATGGATCAAACTTATCCTTAGTCCCCTAGAACATCCTGTTTGCTTCCAGCTGTCAGCTGTGTTCCAGAGACTGTGTTCACAGGCTTTCACAATGGATTTGTCAGTTTAACTTTTGAATTCTTTTATACCATTGACTTATTCAACTTTTAGTGGTAATGTGGTTTTACACTTCAGCTGTATGTTGAGCATGTTAGATGAAAATTCTTTAATTTTAGTTTAAAGAACCTCCAACTTGTTGTCCGATAATTTACAGATTTTTTTTTTAAATCTTGCATTGTGAGAAAATGGAAAGTAGGTATTTCAGTTTTATATGAGTCATGATTTTATAATAATTCATCATATCTCCCACCAGGAGTCTCCCTTCCAGCAGGAGAGTTAACAATTCAATTCTTCTTGTAAAGAAGCTGTTTTGTTTCTGTGTTCCTCCCTGCCACCTAGGTACTTTTAATGTTTTTATTATAACTTTACTGAGATGTGGAAGTCAGGACCACACACAATATTTGCCATAGATACTAATTCTGAGTTTTTGTCATGGCATGATACTGGTTTTGTGTTTGTTCTTTATTTATTTCTAGCATTCTATTTTACTTGCTGATCTCTCTTAAGCAACAAATTAGATTTTTTTCGTAAGACTACTCTTTCCTTAGCAATAAATAGCCAGTTGATTTTGGTATTTTTCTTTTTTTTTTTTTAATTCTATTTTCTTAATTTTTTTTTTTATGAATTTATTGATGTAGACTTTCATCTGATATGTTAATTCCCACTCAGCTGTTATCATGGGCAATACTTTTCAGCTTTTCTTTTACTAATCTATCCTTTTTTAATAATCAATCCACTTACTCTTTAAAGACTGTATTAATATCTTGATGTTCATTTACTACCAGCTTCTAAATGAATGGATTTGAACAGTCTCTATACCAACCACATTCTTCGCTTTTAATCGATTGTTTAAAATATTTTTTAAAATAAATTTGTTATCATTCTTCTTCGAAAGTGAAAGTATTATTACAGTGCATTTCTTTAACTTTTAAATTTCTTTGATGATATGGAATTTGAGTATATCTTCAAGTGTCATGTTCTGTACCAAATCTTATGCCAAACTGAAGACAAATCTCTCTTTGGGTGTGTTCCCTCATTAATCACTTCAAGGAGTCATAAATAGGAGACATAAATGTCACTTTCAATGGACATAACTGTATGGAGTCTACATATGCCAGCCAAATCTTTCATTAATATTGTCTCTGACTTCTTAACAAATTGTTCTCATTGTTAACATCCTGGGTGTTTAGACAAAACATTTTCCCCTATCTATATTGCTGTGGGTTTCAGTCTGCTAGGTTTCTCTGTTCCTTGTTGATGTGGGTGATATATATAGTCAACATGATTTAATGTATAGCTCCTTTCCTCTCCTGGTTTAACCTGTATTCTGATCTTTCTATAAATACCCTGTCATCCCATTCATTATCACCTTCTAGTAATTTTTTTGAGATGCATCATAAATATGAATTAAAAGTTCTGTTATATAATGTCTTAAAATGTCTATGTGATGAAATAAATTCATAACATATGTAGGCATCTACCTGAATAAATTGACTTCTAAACTCTTTGAAAATTGTATTTGATTGCTGCAGCCTAGACTTTTTTATTCATTGCACATTTTAACTGAGGAATGGTTTGGACTATATAAAACTGAGAGAAAAAATAATTTCAGAGTCTGGTTAAAATGGCTAAATTTAACGCTGGCATTGTCTTATAGAACTGAAGTTAGTCCCTCAAAGTGAAAATCACTCAGGCAACCATAGAAGTTGATGCTTGTTTTGACATATTTCTTCAGAGGGTTATCTGTTAGGCAGTATTTGTGTCTTACAATTCTCTGTGCTTCATCTATCATTCATAACAGTAATAATTGTTCTTTACAGAGCCTCTCACAGCCCCAGAACATAACACAAATACTAATAATATTCAGTAAGTCCATCTGAAGTAGAGCTATGTGTTATTAAACAGTTTTTCATTACATGATAGAAGAAGTTCTGACAAAGCAAAGCACTATCTGAAAATTGAGTAATTTTTTTTTTCTTATGCACTTGGAGATTGTTTCAGATATTGTTTAACATTTAACTATTACATGACTAAGTGACTTCTTGATTTCTTTCAAAAGCAAAAGGAAAAATATTCAACAGGCTTTCCCAAAACTTTGGGAATGTGCTTGATAAATAAAAATATTTTTTTTCTGAATCTATCCAAGAGAAAAGGAAGACTTATCAGGTCAAACAGATTTTTATTTTTTTCTAAAAGACTCACTGAAATCTCTGTTATCAGTGGTATTTGCTGATAAATTTATGTATTTAAGTAAGTGCTTAATCCTTCTGTCCTTCATGAAAAACTACAAATCTTCTGAAGACTGAGATAAGCCAAAAAAATTGATACTATCTACAGCTGAGGAAAGTAGTGCATATTAAAAAAGTGAAAATCCAAATGGAATGATACAGAAAAAATTATCATGGTTCCAACCCAAAGACTGCCTGCAAGTTCATGGGGAGAAATGAGACTATGTCTTCCTTGAGAACAAATGACACTACTCACCTGAATTACCCTTCTGAAAGACAGGTTGGCCAAAAGGAAATGAGAGAAATGGGGATGTTGGAGAGAAAGGATGTTGAACACGGAGTGAACACAGACAGCTCTGAGGGGCTTGGAAGGGAAATATGAAGGCATGGAAAGCAGATGGATAGACAGTAATATTAAAAGCCACTGGAAGTTCCTAGGATAAGGACTCTGCAAACTTTCAAACAGGCCTGGAAAAATTTGTTTTCAAATCTCTTGTTGATCTGTCTCAACTAGGAGAGTCACACTCTTTCCCTTTTAAAGATAACTTGCTCTAATTTGTATTCTAATAATATGTGGGCATTAAAGATTCATAGGGCCTTTGCTGTGCTTGCTTTCAGAAGTTGCTGGCAGCTCAGCCTATACAATTGATCTATACATAAAACACAGTCCTTTAGGGTGGAAGCTGCAGCTTCTCTGTGTGATGACATTTATTAATCTTCCGTTGCAGTAAGAGTACATTGAAACATTAGGCATTTCACTGTGTAAGACATCATTTCTGTCCCTGGCTCAGGTAATGGAGTTTCTTGATTGCCTTAATGTTCTTAGGTGGTGTACACTGTCACTAAGTAGATAAGTATCTAAAGTAACAACCTGCAATGAAATCAGCACTTTTATCATCCAGATGAATTTATTTAAATAATGAGACTTTGACTGCAAGAAAGAGAATCGAGTTGAGAAAACAGTAAGATGGATACTTTTGTTTCTTGTCCATAAAGTCAAAGCTTTCCTGCACAAGGTCATTAGTTTATTTCTATGTTTCACTCTGTTCTTACAGATTTAACATACATTATATTCTTTCAACACTTAATGACTAGACTTGCATTATCAGCACAGGTATCAGTATCAGCAAACTCTTTTTTGTCTTATGCTTGCTTCTCCAGTTTTTTATAAAGAGTAAAAGTTATTGGAAATGTTGGTTTGAAATCTTTATGTAAAATTTAGAGCCGCTCATGATTTTTATTTCCCACCCTCCAACCCCCAGGTATCCTAGTTTGTTCCTGTATATGCATATATTATTTTATTTTTGCTATGATTAATATTTAGAAATTGGTTTCTGCAAGATGAGAAACATCATCAGAAGAGCTCGGGCCCCTTACAATACTTTTTGTAGCAAAATGCAGGTCTTTTGTGTTCCTTGTGTGTGTTTTTCAAGCACTTGAAATCAGCCCATGTGTTTTAGAACAAGTTATACATTAAATGACCCACACATCCTTGGAAAATGATTGCTGTCATGATTTGCAGTAGACATTATGCACTTACTTCAAATTATGCTTCGTTAACAAACATGGAAGAGTACATGTTAAAAGCAATAGTATTTCTTAAAGCTTTTAAAGGGTAATATGTCAGATGCTAATGCACTTGCTATAATTTAAACGTTTAGAGAGGACAAAACAGCAGCCTTAATACATATTACTATTGCAAATGAGAACAATGAAGTGTTCACAGATGCTTTGCAAGGGATTTGATTAAAAAAATAATTCAAGAATTTCATTTGGGCAATTAACTCTATTGTTCATACGATTTTTGTGTTTAATTGAACTGATAGTTCCAGTAAACTGAATTAAACTGAATTATTCTCTTCAACAAGATATAAAAACAGATGTTTCACTACACTTGTTGCAAAATTTAGGAGAGGTGTTGTAAGTTTAGTGAAAAATTTCTAGAGATGTGCTGTCGAACATCTTTGATATAAATTAAAGGATTAATTGGTTTCACTTGATCCAAATTTGAAATTCTGTGATTTAACATTTTCAAGAAGAAGGGGGAAAAAGACCCTGCAGTTTATCTGTTTAGGATTATAGGGGTTGAAACGAAGTCTTCATGTTTGGACAGGTAAACCTTGCCTCCTAAATTTGTATGTTGCTAGTTGAGTGACACACAGTATTTGGTGGCGACTGACATTCTGTTCCTGCAAACCATAGCAAAAGTTGAAAGTGGTTTCTTTCCTACTAAATTCTGCTCACTTTAAATCTCTGAAGAAGACCCAGCTTTAAACAAATGGGTGTAAAATTTTTGGATTTCAATCTGGTGCAACAGAAGCTGTCTGTATTGCAGTTATTGCCCATATGGGAATTCTGAGTCATGAGGCATTAAGGTCATATGAGTATGAGTGCAGGCTGGATTGACAGTGAAGCTAGAAAGGAAATCAAAAGTCTATTCCTTTATCAGTGTCCTGTTCAGTGGACCACAGCCTTTTATCCTTGCTCTTTCCATGTCGGAGTATATTTAGGTGCATTAGGGGTTTCCTGTATTTTGCTCTTCATGTTACTCTTTGAGCCTTTGTGACAGGGGGAATTTGATGGCACTTTCCACTATCCATCTATTCTGTGTGGTGTCATTATAGTGAAACCCGGGAAATATTGATGTATTTCTTCCTTTGACCAAAAGAGAAAGAAGTATTCTATATAATTTTAAAGGAGCACTGACAGGAGTCATCGCCAGCATCACAACCCCTTCACCTTTTTGACCTGTCAGCAAAGTCAGAATTTAGGAAACCTCACTTGCATTAATGGGTTTTGTGCTTAAACTGTAACTAGTATGCTTGAGTGTTGATGTATATTCAGACTTTTTGAAGGTGTTGTCCTGGAATGGGTTCTCTTCCCAGGAATAGGAGTGAGTGATAGGTACCACTGCATCTGTGCTTTGATTTCAATGGAGAGGTGGGAAATAACAGCGCTTTTCCCCAAAAATCTTATGCTTGCCTGCTCTTGAGAGAGGCAGAAATAAAAGCCAGGTCTGCAGCAGGGGTGGCAATATCAGTTGGTAAGGAATGTTGTTTTATCTCACCTTAGTCTAACCCCAGCTAACAGGAATTATTCTCCATTCTCCTAGTTTTAGGAAACAGCATTTAACAACTTCAAAGTAGTTTTCCAAATCTGCTTTTCAAAATTATTCAGCTCACATATCAGTTTGGCATGGTGGCCTGAGATGCAGAATTCCAGAGAGTACTCAGACCTACCTAACCGTGTGCAAGTACAAACCCAGAGTCAACCCACCTTTGAATGTGTGATGTAGGTATGATGTAATATGCTAGCCCTTTGTTTATCATTTAGATATGGCTGACTGTCAATAAGCATAGATGCAGAAAAGGGAGAGGGCAGGGTGGTCTGGTGATTGAAATTTGAAGGGGTGAGCAGGAAATAATTCAGATTTTCTTAGAAGCAGTATTCCTGCTTCTCTCAGCACTCAGTGCTTTACAGTGTAGAAATGTGAATCCTTGGGATAAAATAGACTGAGAAATCTTGGTGATCAGATAGGGAGGAAAAACAAGTTCAATGCTATGTGCATGACAAATATATAACATATTTTTTCCCAAAGTAATTTCTGATGTGAAGTTTTTATTTTTGAATTCTATATTCTCTGTGAATAAAGATTCATTCTAATGTCAGCAGAAAATGCTACTTTTAGGAAACAGGGTCTTCTTTCCACATTCTCTGAAATTTTGAGAAAAAATTGTCACTACTGCTGAAATCATGTCTGCAATATTTTAAGTGAACACAGCATGAGGATATGACAGCATATATTTTCCTAGGAACTGAGGGAAATGCACATCCAAAATCTCAGTGGAATTGTTTTGGACTCTCTCTGCTTAATCTGCCTGTCTCAGTATTTCCTGCCTTAGTAGTCTCCAATCTGTGTACACCCTCCAAAAATAACCCCATACCAAACAAAAAAAACCTGTCCCCCCCCCAAAAAAAAAATTTGCAAAAGCTCTGAACAGAACAGTGTTTACAATGCTAAGGAAAAAAAAAAAAAGCCAAAAAGTATTAAAGAACAAGAGTAATTTCTGAAATAATTTTTTAAAATTGTATATGCCTACTCTTTCAAAATAAAAGGAGGTGATTATAAGACAAGAAAAAGATTCTCATCTGCTGTTTATAATGGGGCAGAATTTAGCACCACTTATTTTTATCTCAATTAAATATTACTTCAGTGTTTTTCATTTTCTCATTAAAATTCACAAAGTTTGTTAAAAATACATCATACCTTTCTCCATGGGAGCTTCTCAAAACCTCCAAGAGTCATAAGAAATGTCTTTCTTTCCCTTCATTCTATAGTCACAGTGAAATCTCTAAAGAAATAAGAACAAAAACTTGTTTATAAAGCTGAACAGCAGATGAGGTTTATTTTAGAGACCTATCTTCTTTTTTTTTTGCTTTAACCTAATGGAGACATTGTCATTTTAAATTTTAAATTTTATGATCTCTCCTTAATAAATACTCTGATTCTGTCCACATAAGTTCAGCTTTTTTGAACTTCTATATTTTTTTAATATATGCACACCCTCATTCTGTGTAGGCCTTCATTTTCCTTTAAAGATGCTTCCAAATTTAATGGAATTCTGTATACTAGAGGGTAAAAATAATTGGATAGAATTAGCAAAAGTGTAGTTTAATTTCCATCAAGATAGAAAATGAAAGGGCTTCAGTTACACGAAGCAGGTAGGGACTGTAGAAGAACAGCTGCTTGCTGTTTATTTTAATTAAAAAAGTTGGAACTGCTAATGGATAATTTAAGAATAATTAGTTTTGAAAGTGATTGAATTACTATTTTGATTATCAATAATTTAACACAGAGGTCCCAAAAGGGAAACTGGAAATTATGTTTCCATTCAGTACTTTTTATTTTAGCTCCTAAATTAGGAAAACTATTGAGTTATGCACAAAATACTGTTTGTGATTATGTTGTATTGAAACATCACTTTCTAAATACCTAAGTTTAAAACACTGCACTTAAGAACTTCTTTCTAATTATTCTCATTTTTTTCTTTAAAAATATGATTAATTCAAATGAATTTGTAAAATAGTAGTTGCCTAATAAGTAATCATTTTCACATTTAAAAAAATAATGTGATTTTTACAGGTAAATATAGTTTGGTTTTTACCAAACTATCCGGCAAAGTACAGGTACACCATACACCGAAGGGTGAAAGTCAAGGCCAATTTCAAGACTAGGAAGTTTCCATATTTCTTATATATTGTCTATTTCACTGTGAGATAAATTTCTATAAATGAGATAATTGAGCTGTAATATTTTTTTCTTTGAGAATTTCTGTGCTGTAGACCACTTTCTCTTTTTATTTTCAGAACTACATGGGAGGGGACACCCATAGGGGATTTGTGGGAGAAGCAAAATCTTTCAGGTCCCTCAAGATATCTCGGAGATATCTTCAACATCTGGGAACCTTTGTGATGTCCAATATGTTTTGGAGGCAAAACACTTTTCGTATGAGATAGGGCAAATCTAAAGTCTCAGACAGAATGGTTCCTGGGGGTTGCACATTGAAATTACTCAGCCAGGTGTATGATTTGCCTCAGAGGCCTGGCTGGGTCCTAGCTTATACCAAAAGCAGCTCGAGCTCACTGTGCTCTCTTGTTTATGCAGTTAGCACCAAGGGTCTTAAGGAGATACAAAACAATATTTCCATTAAAAGTATTTAAGATCTTTTTTTTTTCCTAAAAATAATTGATGAAGGAAACAGTGAAGCATAAGAATTACAGTATCATAAAATATTAATTTTTGGTATTTCATTCCTTTTTAGCAGGGAAAGTCAAACCTGACTGGTCAGCCTCAGGTTTTCTGACTTTAAACAAATTCCATTAGAACTATTAAAGTTACTGGATAATAACCAGCTTATCATGGAGCACAATTAGCCTAATTTGCCTTTTTTTGGTTTCTAATGGTGGAAAACACCATTAGACTGAAGCTATGTTTATTGTTCTTGCTCTTCTGACCATGACCTGATTTTTTTTCCTAATTATATATGTATATACTCATATTGCCTTTATAGATTTTTCAATTTTGTATTACCAGGAAGTAATTTAGAGATATAATAACTTTGAAACTGCTATTCCTGATATTCTATAAATGTATCAGAATATACATATGAACCATATTTCTTGTCACTGGAACTGCCTGAGGGCTTGGAAATGAGAGGAAGAGAGACAGGAGATTATTCTTCCAGATTTGAAAAAACTTTTTTTTTTTCCCTACATGTTAAATGTGATTTAATTAGTGTTACTTCTATATGCTTTCTTGTCTCTTTGAATTTTATTTTTTCTTTCTGAATTCTGCCTCTTGAAAATTATATATGGCATACCAGGATGTTGAGGTTTTTGTCATAATTCTATCATGTTCATAACCAGCTTTTATTCTTTGTTGACTAAACCATAGAGTACAAGTTCTTTATTTTGAATTAGAAGCTTTGTTCCAGGTCTAAAATGCCTACAGTGTAGTTCTTCAAATATATGAAGACTAATAACTAGAAATGGGAAAAATAGCACTTTATAAACTATGGTACATGTGTGGTAGCCATAAATGCGAGTTACTTCTGTATCACAGTTGTTTACTTTGCTTTGGAAATAACCTGTGTGCTTTCTGTGCCGTGAAAGTTGATGTAATGAATTTAGTTTTAAACTTCTCTGGAAATAATGGGTATTCAGTGATGCCGAAAATATTGTATTAGCTGACTTTAGTGGTGACACCTAAGATTGGTGCTCACAGAATCATAGAATATATGCTGTAATTCACTGGAAGAGGCCTCCAAGATCATCAAGTTCAGCCTTCAGCTGAACACCATCATGTCAACTAAACCATAGCACTAAAAGCCACATCCAGTCATTCCTTGAACACTCCCGGGGAGCACTCTACCACTTCCATTTTGAACCTCCTCTCCTGGCAAAACTTGGGGCCCTTTCTTGTTGTTGCCTGGAAGAAGAGGCCAATTCCCACCTGGCTACAACCTCCTTTCATGTAGTTGTAGAAAACAGTAAGGTCATCCTGAGCCTTCTCTTTCTGGACTGAACAACCCAGCTCACTCAGCTGCTCCTCATAGGATTTGTGCTCCAGATCCTTCAGCAGCTCTGTTGCCCTTCTCTGGACACTCAGCAGCTCCTCAATGTCTTTCTTGTGACAAGGGGCCCAGAACTGGAGACAGCGCTCAAGCTATGTTCCTCATTGCCAAAAAAATAAAGCAATTTTTTACAGATTCAGTTCGTTTTTATCAGAGGTGGAGGTGCCTGTCAAACAGTACGACCAGCCCATTTTCAGGGAGTTGCCTAAGTACTAAAAGGATATAATAATTTTTTAGTACTGTAAATGTTTGGCCCAATCCATAGAACAATTTCTAGGACAAGATACATTCTTACCTGTCACTGCCACACAGCTGTAATTTGTCTCTTCTTTTTAAGAACGTATGTACACTTTTGTTTCCAATTCCATTAATGATCCTGCCAGCAAGGCAGTTGTGGTTTCAGTAGGAAGGTATGATTCAGTATAAATATTTGCTTATGATGCATGTTCTTTTCTTTTTTACTGGATGATGAAGGGAATGCTTAAGCATTGGATATGTTTAAATATAAAGACTCCTAACAGGAGAATAGGAGTTTGGGTTTTGTGTTCTTCTGGAATTTAGGCCATGTGAATTTGGTCAAAGTTATCTAACTTGGTGTTGTGTGTTCCTGCCACAGCAGCAGTCTTATTAAAAAAAACCAAAAAAACCCAAAAAGTTGCTACAAGACTGTCCATCACAATCCTCATCTTCCCCTGTGCACCAAGAACTATTTTAAGCTTCTCTGTGTCTTTCAGGAAAATGAAGACACCCTACAGAGCTTAACAGTCAAAGACTACTGCAAAGTACTATTGAGTTTCATATGAAAATGTTTAAAAAAACTCCCATAAATTCCTGTTACACTGCCACCTCTTTTCTACTAAGAGGTGCCACCAAGCTTGCCACCTCTTTTCTACTAAGAGGTGGTAAGCCAAGCTTTCAGGCTTGTAGCCTGTGCTAAGTTGAATAGCTATGTTAATAGCTGTGTTAAAATGTCTTGATGATATGCCATAAAATTCAAAATACCAAGCTGCAAGATTCAACATTTATATGTAATTTGAAACTAAGAATTACTCAGAATGCTAGAATTCCCTCATTAGAAATTACATCAATAATTAAGGTAATGGTCTCTATCCAAAAATGCTTCCATAAAAGAATTTCCTTCATTATATCACAAGTTTTAATTAACAAGTGTTAGATGATAATTTTAACTTCCTGCACTAAGAAACTGATACTTTAGTTGCTTTTTTTTTTATTAGGGCACTATGACTTAAAGAGTTTAGGTGTTCTAAACTTCATGCAGGAGATGTGCCTGTTTATAAAAGACAGACAATTACTCAGTTGAATAAGTTGTCTCAACATAGAACAGAAGTAACAACCTGGGGACATATCAAAATGTCATGTGGTAAGAAACGGCATATTTTTTCCTTTTAAGTGGATGAAGTGAAACAGAGGGAACATTTTGCTCCATTTTACTCCAGCTTTTCATTCTCTAACTTTCTTCTTAAGTAATTTTAGAGATCCTAAGTATCCCATGTGTTCCAGGAGAAGATACACTGAAGAGCAGATGGCATTTTCCCAGGATGAATAAGCTTTATTCAATCAAATGGATAATCTAAACATAGAAGTTTTATTTCTGCCACAGCTCTTCAGCCCAGTGCTAAGCTGGGCTTGACTTGGGAACCCTGTTACAAGGTTTGTAAAGACCTTTTGATCTTCATTATCATAGCAAGTAAAGTAATGATCAAGCTGTTTCTTTTTGATTTACTGGCATTGATACATGCTGCCTGCTGCTTGTAGGAACCATAATATAGACACATTCAAAAAAGCACCCTAAAAGGCTAATTCAGGGGCTTAAGCACATGCATTAATAATTTGAAAATTTTGTCAGTAGAGAAGTGCCTGCATTTACACTGCATCTAAAGTAGGCATCCTGAATTTCCTACCAATGTAGACTTATGGTATTATAAGAATGATAGTGACACTTAAAAAAGATGTTGTATTTTTTGATATATTTTGCTCTGTGTAACAATATTCCACGTGCAAATTTCTTAGCTGTGAGATACTACATTGCAAAGACCCAAACCTCATTTTGACTAATGCAGGTGACCAAAACTAGGTCACAAATTCCAAGATATCTTAATGTGTTCTGTGTTGCTTTGTCACTCTTCTATCTGGAAGAGTATTGCTCTTCTTTCTCTAATTATTTGTTTTAAAGGACTTCAGGAAAAAAAAAGGAATAAATATTGAAATCAGACTGTGATCAATTAAAGAACATAAAAATGAAAATTGGAGGGGAATAAAGAAAGTAGGGCAGAGGGGAAAACAATATACTGTCTTACTTATAGCAAGAACAAAAAGACCTTATCTGTCTGCCCTTGTACTCCCTTTCCTGAATAATTTAAAGCAATAAAGTATAACAGCCAAATTTTTATATTGACTATCTGAAAAGAAAATCTTGGCGTAATCAATATAAATGAACTATTAAGCTGAGAAGGGTCTTTCAAAGTCATTGTTTATTAAACTAAAGTACTGATGTATTTTACTTCTCTGTTCTGTATTAATGAAGTTTATTTCATATGGCATCATTTTCAAGGATCAGATATGGCTTAAACTCATAAATCTATCACTTTTTATAGTTTAAAAAGTTAGTTTTAAAAGTTCTGACATCTTTTGGTGACCTGCTGATTTTAACTGGTGTTATTTTGCTTTGCTCCAATGATCCTTCCAAGACTTGTCTCCTACTTTTCCTAGATGAGTGTAAAATAAGCCTAAAATCTTGTATAGGTACACTGCAGAAATCCTTCTTTCCTAGTAGCAACATGGCACTAAAAATTTCATAATTGCATTTCTCTGGAATAGGTTACATCATGTGTTAAATTAAGTGTGATAAAAATATTGCAGGTGTATAATTAGAATATAATTGCTTCAGTGCACACCTGTCTAAAATGTATTTGCCTTAGTGATGTACATGGATGTACCTAGTCTAATAATCTGCTTTTTCCTCATAATTGGATCTCCTGTAGCTTAAACTACAGGACATTTTATATTAACCTTTCCTAAGCTAGAAGGTAATATGGATATGCATGATGGAAGCCTATTTCCACTGGTTTAGATGAGGTCTGTTGCTTCTGCTGAACACTGAAAATAACCACTACTTTGCTTTGATATTAAGATTGAAAATTTCATGTGGAACACAGAATGACGACCTTCTCAGGTAGAAAGCTGCAAATGTGTTCTGAAAGACATGAGAAGAACACTTTTGTGTTAGACAGCAAATAAACAAAACATTTTGAAAGGATGCAGTTCAGAGCAGTTCAGACCAAATATCAAACAAAATGGCTAAGGACTGAGTGTTGTTGTAAAGCACAATAGCAAAAGAGTGAGGTAGCATTTAATACTTATAACTAACACTGGAAGTGTGTATCTCTCCAGTTAAGTCAGTAGTAAGGGTTTGGGATCGTACACCATTTGTCACCATTGATTGCAATTAAACTCAGGGGTACTCATTGTAAAGAATGGAGAGTAATCAATGAGCAATTAAGCGAAGAAGACCTTAAAAGTAACTTATTGTAGTAAATCTGGTATGGAAATGTGCAGGCACATTGCCATTGAACCTCTTACAGCAATGATAACATGCTGCAGGTGAAATAATTTGTTGCTCTTTTAGCCTACACTGTAGTGCAAATAGCTTTAGGTTTACCTTCTGAAACTCCTGGGACAACAAACAACATCGCTCTGTAAATTCTGGTCTGGAGCTTGCTGGTCCTTTCACTGTAAGCAGCCACTATGACTGCCATCTGTATTTTTAGTAGCTAAGAAAAGATAAATCAGGTCCTCAAAGATCATGTAAGGTTAAAGTTATTAAAGGCAGAAAAGATGTCAATAAAGGGAGTGCCAAAGGTAAATTTCAAGAAAACTATAGCAGAAGGTTCAAATACATTAATTGCCCTTATGTGCTGTAATAACTTTTCATTCCAGGACTGAGAAAAAGAAATAAGGTTAAATGAACTTCTGGCAAGCATCTTTCATGCAAACATGATTCTCATAATAATTAATTTTTTTAAAAAACCCACAATATTTCTTAAAAAAGTGTCCTGTCACTTCAAAACATCTTTGTCATGCTGCCTGTCTGTAATATTGTTCAATTAATATATTATTTTTTTTCCTCTTTTTGATTCCTTAACTAACACCTAATTAATCTTTATCCTGATTTTACTTGTTAGAATTTGTACCTATGAGGTCAGGGGCTGTTTCCTCTTGAATACGTAACGTTTTCACAAAAGACACACATGTATGGAAAATATAAATATATGTATTTATCAACACAGTTTGGATTTATCATCTTGTAACTTTAACTATCCAAGTTAATTTAGGAGTTATTCTGCAGAGCATCATTGCATGACTAGGGACTAATTAATCAATGGAAAACCACTATGCTGTCTTATTGGTTGGACACCTGTATCTTCTCTATTTTCTGATTTGTATATTGTTTTTCATGTAGCCTTTAAATTATATTCCTATGTAAAACCTGCCTGCCGTAGTTGTTAAACTCAAAATCTTGCTATGGACAAAACTGAGGACATACATTAAATGTAAAACAAGGAAATGTATTGTTTGTTGCCTTAAAATCCTAATAGATCCTAAGATGAAATAAAGATGTTATGATTAGTTCAGTTGAAATTATACTAACAGTTACTGCCCAAATTAATATCAAATAGATGCTGTTATTAATATGTTTAAAATGGTTATATCAAGCTTTGTGGTCATCCTTTTGTTGCATCTCTGATCTTAAATGAGTCAGGCTGGGGTTGCAATGACTTTAAAGTATCCTGAATTCAAGAAAGGGAGGAGTTTGAAGGTGGTGATGATTTTTTTACTCCTCTTTGAAAGTGTATATATATATTTTTTTTCTTGTCATTCTAATGTCTCCTTGAGGCAGTTTAATGTTTTCTAAAATTATTTACATTTTACTTTTTTTTTATTGGTCAGCAACTCTATGACATACCTTAATTTACAATTCATAGTATATTTTATGTAGATGAGATAATTATTTGTTTTGGGGTTTTGCTCTTTACTCAAACAGCAGTTTTTTCCCACCTCTGAAGTCTACATTTCACTGATGACCCATGAGCTGCTTAGAGTCTTGGGAAATCCAGTGTTACTCTTTCACCTTTTTTTAATATCATCTTTTTACACATAAGATATTTCCTTTTCTTGATATTCTCAGACTATCAAGCTACAATGACAATAAAATATTTTTCTTATGAAAATATCTGATGATATATACCAGTGGAGTTTGCCACTCTGCAGCTTATATGCCTACCCAGCTGAAAGAAGAAAAACTATGACTGTTTATTATTTTTTTTCCCCTTTCTCCTTCAAAAATAATTTATATATGATATTTTGAGGGTTGGTTTTTTTTTTTTTTTTTGGTCATACACTGTATTCAGGATTTTTTTTTTGGTTGATTGGTAGATTCCTATTTTGGACTGATGATAAAATTATTACTAAAAGTGAAGAAAGATTTTCTTCCATAAGCACGTAAAAAAAATCACCTACATTTGAAAAAAAAAAAAAAAAGAAGACATATTTTAATATCCTCCTACTGAATGTTAGTATGTTTAGATGGAAATATTTCTACACGTCTGGCAATGAAATTACATACAGAAAATTTATTTGAAATTTCATGGGAAAATCAAGTCATCCCTATTTCAAATAAACTGGTCTGTTATTTTCTCCGGAAGATTAATTGCATTTGTACATCCATAAACAGAGTCCTAATGCTGGGGGAAAGGAGGATGTGTGGTTTCTCTGTAAGGTATTCTTTAATCGGAAAACAAGAATTATGTGTGTTGACAGATTTATGTGCATTCTGTCTCGTAGCATATGGTGGTGCTGATAAGAACTTGTAATAATCTGTCTAAAGACCTCATGTCCTTGCAATGCATGGCGCTAAGTGCCTGACATCCCATGCTCATTTTGAACTTAAGTAGGAAGAAAAGTGAAATATAATGATAGAGATTGAATGATGGAATTTGTGACACTCCACGTCTTTTCCTGGACAAGACTGATAGGGTGGAAAAAAAACCACCATGACAAATCGCTTCAGTTGCCTTTGCCAAGTCTCTCGGTTATGCCAAAACAAAATGTCTTGATTTAAGTATAGAGAATTGATTTACGCATCAAGTAAAATTATTTATGATAATGTTTTTTAGCTATCTTTGATTTAGGTAGTACATTTTTCCTGTATCTTTGGTGCTCTCAGAATATATTTACGCTAATAGTACAGCTTTGTCTTGCACAGCAATTTGTGTGCATGCACCAGTGTAGCTTATCTGTTCCTCCTCCAAGGAGCACATTCAGAGGCAACTCAATTTAAAATGTAGGCCAAGGAATTTCAGACTTAATTCAGAAATGTATGGACTCATCAACAGTGCTAAACTTGAAACGTTAATCTCTTATGCTGTATTACTGCACAGTCATGCCAAATATTATAGGTAAGGGACTGTCAGCAGTTCTAGTCTGAATGTCGATTTTTTGATGTTTTTATCCACTGTAGGGGTGGAACAAATGGTGCATGTTGAATGATCTGCCACTTTGGAAGCTCCAGGCCTCTTAGAGAGATGCGAATGTTCAGAAGCTGTGAAAACATTTCACGCAGCTTGGGTAGCTTTGGGCTGGAACCATCAGCAGGAGTGCTGAAGGGAAGTTATGGGTCAAGCAGATGCCAACAGTTTTGTCCTTGATGCTGGGAAATATTGAGCCCTTACCTGAAAAGTCCCCAGAACTTACAGAAACATTTATTTTTTCTTGTGAATGCACCAAATTTTTGTAATTTCTTGGATTTTCTGTCAGGTTCAGATCTTGTAATAAAAGGTTCTTTGTTTTGGGATTGAGTGAAGGCAGGTAGAGTTATCAGAGATGTTTACACTTCAGAAAATGTATTCAGAAAATAAAGATTTGGCATAGGGAATATTCTCAAAAAAATCACAAAGAATAGCTGTGATTATTATTTTTGTAACATAAAAATGGGTAGAGCATATGAGAAAGGAAAATTTTAATAGTATATAAAGGCAGTAATGTGAATGAAATATAATTTATCAAGTCATTGTTTTCAGTGTAGAAATTTTTCAACTACTTAAAGGAAACCATTTCAAATATATCTACATTGATTGGTAGTCTGGACATGAGGATACTAAATAATATTGAAACTATCAGCATGTCTTTTGTAAGAATGAATTTTTTCTTTAATAAAATGCGGAAATGTTATTTTAAGGGTTTGTTTTGTATTGTTTTACTGGTAGTAAATAAGGAGAAACACCATTATGTATTGTGTTTTATATATACAGCTATGCTGTCTATTACAACTTTAGATTGCTTGTCTATATCCTTTTCAGCTTTTAGTTTATGTGACAATATTATCTAGAATTTACATTATACACAATAGCTTGTCATATTTTTAGAGGTAGTAAACCCATACATATTATTAAAAACTAATAACTGTTGTATATTTGTTACAATGTGCTGTTATGCTGAGGACTACATATAAAGATAGGCAAATTGCAGGAAATAGAACTTTTCTAAGATGATAATCAAAGAGTAACACTTTCAACAGAGACAAATTCCAATATTCCTAGGCATGATCATTCACAAGCATGTTTCTAATTCTTTTTGTGTGTATATTTTTGTTCCATGGACTGTTCCAGGCAATAAGGAGTGCCTATGCTCAGTGTGTCTTTCTAGTTATGACAGAAGGGCAGAAGCAGTGATAAATAGAACGGGCACAGAGAATCAGAGTTATTAATTCAGCTTCCTTTCTTCTGATGGAGAAATTTGTTGTCCCACAAGCCTAGAGCAGAGCAAGGACCTGTGCCAGTTCTGGTTGTGGGAAATAAATTTTTACAGTAGATCAGGTGCCTTTCTGAGGACATTGATTCAAGAAGAAAGAAATGGAAACTAAGGAAAAATAGGCTATGAAGTGAATTATCAGGTTATTTTCAGGAGGTCTGATGTAATAGAGAAAACAGCTGTGTGTGTCTATATACAGGGACTGTAATATCCTTGAATATTAGGGAACTCTGCAAGGGAAGGATTATGGTAGCATTCAATTTTTACTTATCCTCATGTCCATTAGTCTTTACTATTGCAAATATTATAAACATGATGGTGGGCAATATTGGACTGAAATTTGGAGATAACCCCCTCCAAAACAATAAAAACTTCCCTCTTTAAGATGTCTTTTGTTTTGCTCAACAATAACTTGAATAGGCTGTTACTGGAGTTTTATTAAGACCATAAAATTTTTGCTCTGTATGTAAAATGAAGCAGATGATTTAGTTTATAATGATACAAACAAGAAAAGCTATTGTAAAAAAATGTGATTCTCTGAACTAGGAATTTGATTAGAAAGAATAATTCTGGAAAATACACAGTATCTGATGCAGCTAGACAAAAAAGGCAGGATAATAATTAAAGCATGGCACACTGCTTTATTTAAAACTCAAAGGTCTTCTTTCCAGCATAAACCAATACATTCTGCAAAAGATCGTTTTGGAAGGTAACTAAAGTTACCAACCAGTACAAGCTTCAGCCAAGGAAAATATGTATGCCTCTTCCAATCTCCTTGCCTGCAGGAATATGCTTTGTGCCAGTCATAGTTAATTTTGCACTGGAAATCCACGTGGGACTGCCAGCTGGAAGCAGGGGAACAAAAACGATGCATGTAAGTGCTTCAAACTGCTGGAAGTAGGATGCCTGGCATTTAGATGTCAAAAAAATTGCAACTTGTTTATTGTCAAATTAAATGCCCTCAGACTAAGAGCTCATCTATAATTGAAGTTTATTTTTAAAGCAAACTTCAGCAACATCTCTTCCTGCCCTTGCCAGCCAGTTTTATTGTCGTTGAGATGGAAATCAACCAAAGAGATTTCAAGCTTATGTGTTTTCAAAGAACCATAGATTATGCTTAGACACTTCATCTCATGGGATCAAGTTGAGATCAGCAAGTTTAGTAGTTTTTTATTTTCACAAAAAAAAAAAGGGGGGGGGAAGGGGGAGAGAAAGGCGGGGGAGAATTGTGGAGTAGGTCAGGATGGAAAGGACCTCTTAAGGTCATCTGGTCCAAGTTCTGCTGAGAGCAGAGGTTTATATTGTTAGTTGAAGTTATGGAAACAAAATGAGCTTGACATGGCTGAGGGACAGGTTTTTTTGAGCTTTTCCTCCTCATCTATCTAGAGTGGGTCTGAAGGCTTACAGTTCAGTTTTGAAACAGGCAGGGACACTTAAATTTGGAGACTGAAACTGGCGATGCTTATCTAAGCCAGTGTTTTTGCAAGAAAATAAAATTTTTTGTACCTATTGTACCTGCAGGATTCATGTCTCTTTTTTCCTATACTTCTTTTAGAGTGCACAAAGCACAAATTCGTGAAGGTTTCTGGTGAGTGGAAGTCTATTAGGCTCTTGTTTCTACTTTACAGGTGATGATGGATCACAGTAGAATACTCAAGTATTGAA
Organism: Petroica traversi; assembly: GCA_025920805.1. Taxonomy (NCBI): domain Eukaryota; kingdom Metazoa; phylum Chordata; class Aves; order Passeriformes; family Petroicidae; genus Petroica; species Petroica traversi. Next base: position 20,440,219 of record JAHLSL010000017.1, read on the forward strand.
AAGTGTGTTAGGTATCTCACCTAATTAGATCATCAGATTAAGAAAGAGTTGTATGATATAGCTGATCATTCAGTGAGAGTTTATATCTGCTGAATGCACTAGCACTGTCCTTCATGAGGAACTCCTTTGACCTTAGGGGTTATCTTGACAGAATCTGACCCTTCTTTTGAACTTTTATTTTATGGTCTGATGGTCTATTTCAGTTTTTAGCTCATATGCATTAATGCATCGTTTTAACATTCAGATTCAAGTGCTAGGACTCAGTAACTCCCAAGCCCGCTATAGAATTTTAACTATAACTCTATGAAATCAAGTTTTATAACTTCTCAGGGTTTAGAGGCTGGCTCCCAGACACCTTTGGCTCTTTAGCTGCTTCTTGCAGCAGAGCACTGACTTTATGTGCACAGTGGCATGGCACAAGCACAGCTTTTTGGGATCTAGCCATCTCCACCAGCTTTTGGGTGATAGAAAGAGATGGGAAAGGAGAAATGTAACACAAAATGAAGAGGGAAACGAGGTTCTAAAAAAAATAATGGTAACTGTTAAATAAGCTAGAATTATTTTTATTTCAATTAGGAAATAATGTAAGGATAAAATGTGTATTATTTTAAATTGAGGTGTTTTAAAAAGGCTGAAGTGACAGATTTAACAGCTACTTAATTTTCTTTAAAGAAAACCAAGCAAAACAATTACAAATTTCTGCTATAACTTCTGAACCGCAACACTGCAATAAATGAATTTTTTCACTACTTGCAATTTTATGGTGCAATAAGGCAAAGGTAGCCTGCCTGGTCTAGCCAATTATATTGAACCTCAGCAGAAAAAACAAACCTTGTAAGCTTAAGGCAAAGCAAAGAAGATGAATGAGAGAACGGAAAAATAAATCTGTAAAGGCATGATTTCTTAGTAATGGGGGTGGGAGAGTGGGTAAAACAGTTGAGGTGTGGGTAAAAGGAAGCAAATGAAGGAACAACATATGTTAAGAAGCAGGGAGAGACAGAGATTCAAATGATTTCTGAACATACTTTTTTCTCAGGGAAACATAGAGCTTTTCCTGCAATCCTGCTAGTGTTTAGGTTTGATAATGTTACCAGAGAATTACAAAAAATATTTGACTTTTCTAGAATCCTTGATTTTAAATGAGAGGCTTTACGGATCTTCTGAAGGTCCTTCATAGTTTGAATAATATCAAGGATTTTTCTCTATTAAGGATTTTGGAAACAATATGAATAATTTCAAGGATAATTACAAATTTGTTTTGAGTGCACCTGGAGACAGCTCTATTGTGTGAAATATCTCTCCAAAGAAAATGGATATTCACTCCCTGAGAGAATTCTTAGGAAAAAAGAAAAAATCTAATCCAAAATCCTACCGGAACAGTTTTCAGAATATATTCCTAAAATCTCTTCATGAGTACCTGGAGAGATTATATGGAGTAAACTAAAATTATAATTTTTGTAAATTATTGAGTATATAAATAAATTTTCTATAAATTTTGTATCTAGTCCACTTGCGTGGTAACTTGCTGAAACATTTTACTTTCCATTGCAATAGATCAAAGATTTGCATTAACTAAGAGAATTATTTTTAACAGCTATGCTAATGAGAGAACTTCTGCTACTTTACTACATTTATATCATATGACTATCCATAATATTTGTTTTTTGCTTTATAATGATGACAATTTGACATAACTCAACCATCCTCAGCTTCTCAAAAGAAGGATTTCCTGAGAATACAGAAGAGTGTTCACCTGTTTCTTTCTGGAAAAGAATACCTTTGCATGAACAAAAAGCAGTGAAAAACTCTCTTTGGGCTTAATTTTTGTTCCTCTGGTCTGAGCACAGAATTTGTTCCTCTGGTCTTTTCCAGCACAGAAGAGAGGTCATGTTTTTGGGTGGTTTTTTTTGTTTTGCTTTTTGTTTGTTTGTTTGTTTGTTTTGTTTTTGTTTTTGTTTTTTTTTTCCCTTTGGGAAATACCAGAAATTGGATCCAGAAATCTGGTATTTAGCTCTAAACACATTGTTAACAGTATAGGACAAAATTTCCTTCTTCCTACATCTTTCCTACAAGACACAGGTCTGATAGAGCATCTTCGTTTTTGCTTTTGCTCAGTCAGTATTTAATTTCATGTACAGTGAGAAGTTACGAGTTACTAAATACCATGTACTTAGAATTCACCATATCAAAGATCATAGAAATCATTAAAGAAATGTCTTTCTTTGCACTACCAATAAAATGAAACAATATAGTCCCAAAATGTAGATAATTTGGAATAGACCTTATTTATAACATATTTTTAAACACATTTTTAAACACATTTTTTGTGTTTCATAAAAAATGCACAAAATGCTAGATATTTTGTTACTGTTGTTTGCTGGCCTATAATGAATTCTTTGAATTTACTCAATTCAAAATAGGTTGATTTCAGTCACTCAATTCAAATTTTCCTTGTTGCAATTTCTCTGCCACTTCCTTTCTATTATCTTTTTATATGTCCTTCTGTGTTCTAGTCATGAAGAACTATTATCCCTTGGGGTCTGTTTTTGTATGATGGTTATTCTTTTCTCCCCAAGCCACCTCCTTTGATTTCTTTTAGAGGTCTTTGGAGCGGGTAATGTCAAAATAGAAATTTTACTTAAAATAATTTCCCATATATTTTAGGATTTTTGATGCCTTTTCTTCTCTAAATCTGTCACAAGCACAATCACTTAATGCTTCTTTTGCATTGTTCTTGATTCTTGTTCAATTCCCGCTCCAAATTCCTAGCTAGAAATCTCTCAATTTTTTTGTTATTGTGGAATATTTTGATTGTTTTCATTTATAGTAAGTCTTTTTTAGCTCCCTAACTCAGGGGTGTAGTTATTTGTCCCCTAAGTTTGAGTACTAAATTATTTAAGAAGTTAGTAATTTGCTTGGTTCAGTAGGTATGCCTGACTGACTTTTCGTACCTTTTTTTCTGTTTTTCTAGAAAGTTCATTCTGGGAAAGAAGAGACCTGACTTTCAATGTGAGCTACTTTGTAGTAATACTCAAAAGTTACTAGAGCTGTCTACTGCTATAGATTTCTCTCTCATTGCAGGCAAGATATTTTTGGTGTGTGTGCAGTGCAAGCTTCAATACAGGAAGCCCTAGCTAGCTTGGCTAGTGGAACAGAAAGCAATTTAAATGATTTATCATGATGGAGCTGTATGGTGCCACGTAGTTTATTGTGCATATGCATAGATCACTATGGGCTAGAGCCCCTGACAAGCCAATGAGGGAAATTTATGCATCACTTGAGATCCTCAGGTTTCTCACTGCTGCCTAACTTAAAAAAAAAAATCTAAATTTCCTTAGAGTACTGGCACAGGTACTGCCTATCTGTGGAAATGCTAATCCAATCTGTCAAATTGTTGAAAGCATATCCATATGCCAATGTGCTAGCTGAAGCCTCTGAGCAGTTTCTTTGCTCTGTTTATGAGATCTCAAGCCATGCTCCCAAAAGAAGACCGGGACTAGAAGGGAGTTTACAGACCTCTCTGAATGATGACTGCAATAGCAGAGAACTGGAATATATTTTCATAAGTATATAAAAACTCCTTTCAATAGTACTTTTATGCTTTTCCCTTGCCATTCCTTTCTGACCCATCTCCCACAGAAAATCTGCTTGAGGGCTTCTCCTGACTTCTTCTCAAAAGTTTATTCATAGCTGTATTTGTGCTAACAATGTTCCTCCCTTGAAGTCACTATTCTTCCTCTTTAGTGTCCTTTTTTGTGAAGAATTTTAGAGAGAAGAGTTAAATTGTACCTCAGATTTCATTTTGGTCTGTGAAAAAATCTAAAAGTCTTTTAGTCCTCTTCCCTGTGACAGACTTTTTGTTGTCCTTACCAATTTATTAGCTCTTACCTAATTCTCTTCCTTTTTATTTAATATCTGAAGACTGACAGTCACAATACTCTGAAGGATGATGTGCCAATATTACATTTGCCTTTTAGGTATCTCTATCGCATTCATATCCCAGTACCCCATTAACCTATGATCAACAAATATGACCAGGCCCTTCTGCTTTCATATGGTAGAAATAAGTTTCAAATTAAAAATGAGTTTTAATATATTCAGTTATTATTGTACAGATGTGTATTTTGTATTGCTGGATATCTACTAACATGGTCCTTAAGATCATTTATACCTGACATTGCCTCCTATCTTTGTGATGAGAACTCCTTTCCTAGCGATGGAAATTTATAAAGACATCAGGCCGAAAGCTATTTTTTTCTTCCCTAATCAATCTCACCCAGAAATTTCCTGTTTAATTCTCTTTGGTGTTTTTTCCTGTTAGACCGATTCCTTGTTCAGGTTAGATTTCTATTAATCTTTATCTGCTTAGCTAGACTACTAGATTTCAGTGTGTCAGAATATTAGAGCCCAGATGGATGAGCTCTTAATTCATTACCCTACTCTGGAAAATAATTTCATTTTTTAATAACTCGTGTTAGATTTTTACATTTTTTAAGGAACAAAAGTGAGTCTATAGATAGATGGAAAATATATCCAAAACCCTTGCACATTATTTCAGTAATATGAAAAACTCTATCTGGTTGTTCTTTTCTCCTGAATACAAATATTTTTCTGTTTTTCAGGTTTATTCTCCTCTTATGGAAGCTGTCTTGGAATATATGCTATCTGACCTGCAGTTTCATTTTCCAGTTCTTCCACAATTCTGGGATGGAGTTCAGCTTGTGATTATGAGTAATTCATATATGTTTAGTTCCTTGAGATCTGTTTTCACATCTGTTACAGTCCTTTTAGTTTTTTGGTTTTTGTTAATATACGCTTTTATTTGCCTTACTGCTATCTGCAAGGTCAATGTCATGCTCTGTTAAAAACGGAAGAAAACGATTTATTTAATTATTATTAATTGTTTTTATAATTCATTCTACTCACAGCTTTTTGTGGTGGTTTCTAGCTCTCAAGAACAAGGCCGTGTATCTTCACTACCCAAGGTCATTTGTGGCTGCCTATCCAGGAATGAGGCACTGCCTCTCAGCACTGTTCACAGAACCAAAGTTGGGTTGAGGCTGGAAGGGACCTACGGACATCTCCTGGTCCAACACCTCTGCTCAAGCAGAGACACTGAGTCAGCTGCTCAGGGCCTTGTCCAGATGGATTTTGAGCATTTCCACCTCTCTGGCCAGCCTGTAGGGGTGCTTGGTTACCCTCATCGTGAGAAGGTGTTTTGGGATGTTCAGAATGAAAATCTGGATGTTCAGTTTGGGCCTGTTGCCTCTGGTTGAGTCACAGGCCACCACTGAAAGCCTCTGTCCTCTTTGCACTCTCCCTTTTGATGTTTATGCACACTGATGAGATTCCCTGAGTCTTCCCTTCTCTGGAATGAACAGTCCCAGCTCTCAGTCTTTCATAGGAGAGATGCTCCAGTCCCTTAATCATCTCACTGGCCCTACATGTGACTCATTGCAGTACGACTTCTTCTCCCTCGTGCTGAGGAGCCAGACTGGATGCTCAGTTCTTCAGCCATGGCCTCAGCAGTGCTGAGTAGCAGGGGAGAATCATCTGCCAGTGCTCTGCTGCCTGCAGCCCAGAGTGCCATTTGCCTTCTTTGCAGCAGAGGCACTGCTGACTCCAGCATGACCCCGGGTGCTGTTCTGCAGAGCTGTTTTGCAGCCAGGCAGCCCTCAGCATGCTTCTACCTTGCAGCATCAGACTTTCCATACGAATTTTGTGTGATTTCTGGCCTCCCAACTCATGGCTCTAACTCAGCTGGAGAGAAAGGTACCTAAAAGCTGAATTTAGCAATAGCTTTAATAGCTTGGTCCCAGTAAGATTTTAGTCTCAGAATTGAATGTGTCACTTGATCATAAATGCAATTTTACTATTCAGCTGGACTCTTAAAAAATTGCAATGCATATTTACTCTTACTGCTGGCCAAACCCAATTAGTGCTAAATTAAAGTATTACTCCTGTGAATTTTTAGTTATCTTTTTCCCCCCATACTTTTGGTAAACTTGCAAGTTCAAGTTCCTGTTATTTCCAAATATCCTAAACCAAAAGGATTTGTGCTAAGAACACCGAAGTATTTGCAGAAAGTAGCTATTTGTAGAAGCAAGAAAGAAGCAACAACATACATTTGACCTCATGAGAAATGTCACCTATCATTTCCTTGACAGAGCTTAAGAGAAAATCGTTATTTTATTAATTTATATTTTTATTAGAAGCTTCTATTTAATTTTTGGGGTAGGATGAGGTGGGAAAAAGAAAAGGTTATTTGAGGAAATTTTTCTGCTCTATTACTTTTCTCGTTCGTATGCCTGGGTGACTTCTGCTTTTAGCAATGGATGTTTTGCCCTCTAGTGGTTTCTTTCGGTTACACGATATCCGAGGAAAATCTGTGCGCACTCAAATTCATCCCCTTGGATTCTGATGAGGACCTGCAAAGCAAAAGCTTTTAAGATGTATTATTTTTCCTTTTGCCTGCACCTCTATGACTCTACCTTTAATTACACTGTCCACAGAATATGTTTCATTCACGTGGATTGTTAGGGGGAAGCCACTGCATGTTAATTTGAAAGCTATGGCAAGGAAATTAACTGGCAAAGATTTGGATTTTACTTCAAAGCAGTGACACTGTGTTGAAATTATGGATACCATGATTTGTTGCTTTATATAAAAAAACAAAGGAATGAAAGCTAGAGCAACATATATATGCTCCAAAGTTTTTTATTTAATTCCATAAAAACGACCCAACTGTGCTTATTTGGGATATGACTTCTGGATAGACAAATCATATTTAGCTTTATTCTAGAGCCTTGGCCACTGCTTTGGTGCTCTGGGAATATGAAAATGAAGTGGTACCATGTATATTGTAATACTTCTGACACCAGTATACAGGTTTTCTGTTGCAGTATTTCTATGCATTTTTTGCTATGTGAAATTTTGCCAAAGTGAATGGCACGTTGGCACCCTCAATTCATTTGAACCTGTGCCAAAGAGAAATAATACTGCATAAAATATGTAATATTCTTAAGGAAGATAGGAAAAATCCTAACTAACATGCTTGATGCAGCACCAATCGAGATTAAATATGCATGCTACTCACGGTTGTTCTCTTCAAGGCAACCTAAAAATAAATATTTAGGGGTTATTTCAAAATGTCAACTTCAATACAAAGTTTCATTGCATCTATGAATTCAAGTGCTTCCTAATTGGAGTAAGAAAGGTTAATAGATTAATACAATTCTCTGCTTCATGTTTTCCAAAACATTCAGTTTAACTATTCACTGAAAAGAACAAGTGATGGGTTGATGATACTCAGTGGTTTTAGAATTATTGGATTACAATAAACCTGAGTTAGATGAGGCTATAAACCAACAACTGTAACAAAAATGCAACCTCATTCTTCCTTATGTCATAATAAAATAAATTTCCATAGATAAAAATATCCTGAAGAAAAAAAATGCATTTCATTTGTGCATTAGGACTTTGCAATAAATGAAAATGCCATGCTATTCCTTCCATACTCTTCCATGGCTCTGTTTGTACTTGCAAAATGTTTGTTTCTGAATATTTCTTTTTCAACCCTTTCCCTCCACTATAAAGTTTGTAAGACTGTATCATCCAAAACACTTTATTGAAATAAGAGGGTTTTTTTTAATAGAAATTCACAATTTTATAAGAATAATGAGATTTTTAGAGAAAAGTTATAGAGAGGTCTTCCCATGAACAGTGTAATTTTGAGCACTGGTCTGCAAAGATAGGAAAAAAAGGGTCTCCAAATAAAGGAAATTGTTCTTGAGGCTTTTAAGTGCTTCAGCCCTGAAGAATAAGGGCTGTGGGTCTGCTAAAGTGGCATAAGCAGCTATGGCATCAGAAGAAAGTTGAATTAAAAATTTGTATGGTTCAAGGGTAATCTGCTTAAGGAGCTTACAGAAATATATTAAGATCAGAGAAAATATCTCTATATCTTATTTAAAAGAGCAAAATTTCCAGGACCAAAATGTTCTAAACAGGAGAAGAATTTAAAAATAAGGACCAGGAGGAGAATGAGGATAGAGGGGATGTCAGGATCCAACAGAAGATAATGTAGTATTCTCCTAATTAGTTGTAAATTTTTATAGAATCATAGAACATGCTGAATTGGAAAAGACCCATCAGGATCACCAAGTCCAGCTCCTGGAACCCTGCAGAGGATACCCCAAGAGTCACACCATGTGCCTGAGAGTGTCGTCCAAACACTTCCTGAACTCTGTCAGTCTCGGTGCTGTCTCTGGGAGCTCCCAGTGCCCAGACACACTCTGGGTGAAAAACTCTTTCCTGAAATCCAGTCTAAACCTCCCCTGACTCAGCTTCAGGCTGCTTCCTCAAGTCCCGTCACTGGTCAAGAGAGTGAGGAAATCATTCGGGTTATTTTTGTGTCTGTAGCTGCTTCTCTGGTTTCCTGCTGCTGTTTTCTTTCCTTGTTTTGTTAATTTGGGGGGTCGGGGAGAGCAAGGGGCTGCTCTTTGTATGTATTCAGGGCCACCTCTTTTCCCATGGGTATTATGCTCTTAGCTGCTGCTGCTGCTGATGTTTCGGATCATCTGTGGTGGATGTTTCTGATAGTCAGGTGGACCCTGCAGTTCAAAGCCATCATGTGTCATATGTGACCAAGGCCTCTGCCTAGAGCTGCAAGCAGACTTGGCTGCTCCAATATAGCCATTAATGCCCAGAACTACATATTCTCTCTTCCTATTGAAGGCTTCTGTAGCTGGAAAGAGTGAGAAACTTCTGTGCCAAGCACCTCAGGTTACTGATTTGCGGATTCCTTCTTAAGAATTGCCACTGAAAACATGTGCTAATAGGAGGGGCTGTTTAATCGTATTTGCTGCGAAATGAATAGTACTCTCACAATTTCAGAAGCTCTGCCCAAGAGTAGGGGATGTTTTGAGGCATTTGTCACTTCAATACCACTGTTTGGTGTCCCTGGAGTCAGGACTTCAAATCTCCAAAGCTGGACCTGGAGAAAATCCAATGAACCAGAGAAAAAATGCAAGGTCCCTCTGGATGCTGCATTGAAGTCAAGGTTAGTGCAAAAGAGGCTTATTTTGGACAAGCTGCCATCATTCTTATGCAAATAAAAGCAATTATTCTGAACATTACCTGAGATGAACTATGGAGAGGATTTTTGTTTTGATTTTGCTCTTTCACTATAATTGCTACCCTTATCCCTAATTCCTACTTGTAATTTTTATCATGATAATTTTTTGTTTTCTTTGGGAGTATTTTAACAACACAAAATATTGTTATTTTTCTTCCTTTACACATAGTACAAAAATAAACATTGAATCAAAAATAAAAATAATATGTCAGTTTTATTCTTCATGAGAGAAATGTAGATCTTTTTAATTCTTATGCATTAATATGCTCAGATGTTGGTGATTGTTAAGCAGATTAATCAGATGATGTTAATGTTCAAAAATCCTATTGCAAATAGTATAAATCAATATTGAATATTGAAAATTATATAATTATGGGCTTTTAATCTGCAATTAAAAATAATTAAATTTTCCCAAGCAAAGCACTTTGACTAAATAGAAGAACACATTAAAGTTGATTTTATTTTAGTTTTTCTTTCTTTAATAAATTATGCTAGAGCCTTAAAATATCCCTGAGAAACAAATACTGTAGGTTATTAAAGAATAAAATTATATTCCAAAGTTTTATATCCATGTCACGTGAATATCTAGATAGAAGATAAACAGCTTTTGAAAAATTGCCTGAAAATAACAATCCGTCATGTTTAGCGAGAGTTTTCTTCCAGTTTGCTTTGCTAGCATTTTGTGTCAGTGGTCTAAGGAAAAATGGGATTGCCTAGAAATATTCTTTCATCATGGTAGAAATTTCAGCCAGTCTAAGTGCTTTCAGAATAAGAGTGGAGAGCAGTTAACTCTGAAGAAAATATTTTCTCCTCATTGCACCTGCAGCTATTATGCGGTGCTCTGTAGTTGCAGTTCTGATATCTTACCTCTACCTAAGGCTGAATGCAAAAACAGGGCCTTCAGAAGTTTTAATTCATTAAATTAGCTAAATTAAATCAGAAATTCTTTCCTTTTTTTTGGTAAATCTTTCGTCCTTTCAGAACTATGCAATGCATTTGTAGTTTTGTGCTGCACCCATCATCTTCCCACTCCTCCGAGGTTTAATGACTGTTTAAGATATCAGGACACTTCGTTCTTGCTTTAATCAGTCTCAGGGTCTTTAGATTCAATCAAGATTACTGCAAATAATACTCAACAAGGCTGGTGCACACTGTCTGATATCCAGAGAGAACTTAAGTCCTAGCTCCTCACAGTGAGGTGTGCTTGTGAAGAAGGGAAATGCCAGGCTGAGTGTTTCTGACTCCCTTCCCCACTCTGGAGGTTATGCACCTAAGTCAGGCCTGCACATCTTCTCCTACTCACAGCCATAGCCCCAAAGCTGGAACCTTGGGAAATAGTGGACTGTTGTGGGTTACTTCCTTCATTAATTATTAGAGAATAATTAAAAGGTTTTCCCAGGGAGTTGAAAATCCTATTGAATGTTCTTCTCGGCCTCAAAGGATTCAGACCTTGCTGCACATCATTTTAAGCATTAACTTTAAAATATGTTCGAAGGATTTGAGATGAAAAGTTGTACAACAGAGTGTGAAGTGATGCATTTTAGCCTTAATAACAACATTTCTGCAGTGAGCCCCTCAAAGGAAAATAAGAGTGTAAAGAGTAGATCAAACTTGCAGATTTGATACTGAGTATCTGCAGTGATTCAACCATGAAAATAGCCAACTAAAATCTAAATTTTTTCAGGAGAGGTATTTAGAGTAAAGAAAGGAAAAAGTTACTATAATGATAAGTTATCATCTAGTCATCTAGTCAGTTATGTTCAAGAAAGAAAAATTGAACATCTAAGTTTAAGACAGGATTGACAAACCTCCCTTTAGACTGGAAAACCTACATGAAGGGAGCAGAAATGATTTTCCTTTTTTTTTGTTGTTTTTTTTAGATCAGCACAATGCATGTAGGATATATCTGTTGCCTGCAAACGTCTTGGAACAGTAAGATGAAAGGATAGAGGATTTGTTGAATCAAGGACAATATTCCCATGAAAACAGACATGCACATATTTTATTTTAATTAAACTTGAATCTGTGGTTCCTTGGAAGCAGGAGATTTACAGCTAGCTTAGGCTATAGAAGAGATTGTATATTGGATGTCAAGCTCTGGCTTCAATGTCTCACTAGTCGTCTACAGGGGAAAAAAATGTGAAGCTTCTAAATTGTAAGAACTCCCATTTTCTGATTAGTCTTACTTAGAAAGTGATCTACAGAATTAACCACCTCACTCCCTCTACTGTGTGTTTCCCAAAGTTTCTGCATCTCAGTAACAGGCTGTGCATCTTGTTCTTGCTCATCTCACTATGGCCTGAGAAACAACATTCCAAGTTAGATGCTCCCAGCTCTTTCAGGTCACTAGGAAAGTATATCAGAGGGATATCAGCTTGGCAACTTCAAGGCCAGGTTTTCCTGATGCCCATCTGCTGGAGACCAGCCCAGGAGCTTAGACTTCTGGGGGCTTAGTCTGAACTGTTTGAGACCAAACTGTAGGAACGGTAAGTGCATATTCCAGAGATGGGCATGGTGATTCCCTTCTTTATATGAATCATGGGTTTGGGAGTCTTTTTCTGAGCATTAGAGGGTAAAATGCTAAACTTTTCACGAGCCCCTATGGAAAGTGTCACTAGAGATATTTCTCTCCCTACCTGCCTGCTTTAGATGTACAGAAGATCAATAGATCACAAGTACACAAAAGGCATCTGAAATGTGTTCACCCACATTATTAAATGCTCTGAGTGTTTCTTGCCTGCTTTTAGCCTGTCCCAGTACCTTCCCAAAGCATATTGAGACAAAGACAACAACTGGCTTTGTGTCAGCCCTAGTTTTGAGTGCCAGGATAGTTAGATACCAGTATAAATGCATTCCATGCCATTTAACATTCATAACCAGGACTCTTCCTGGCCAAATTTAATTTACTAGAGCAAGCCTTAGAGATTTTCTGGTAGCACCTGACACTCAAGATTAGTTAAAGGAGAGTTATTTAGCTTTCAGTTCCCTGAAAACAGTAATTTGCTGGCATTTTAGTCTCTCTTAGCTATCTGTGCCAACACCATTATGCTGGTAGGTGTGTCATAGAACCAAAAGATCTGAAATTTTCTGGAGTAGCAGTGGGAACCTGGGCAAGATATGCTGGAACAACTTACAGGTTGGTGTTTTGTTTGGATAACTCAATCTCACCCTTATCACCTCTTTTCTAAGTCATGTCTAGGATATAATGGTGTGAAGTTTACTATTGCTGGTTAGGTCAGGAAAAGGACATTTGGTAATGTCCAGGTAAATCAGAGTGGTCCAGCCAGTAGTCCACACACCAGACCTCATATATGAGCAGGGTTCCAGGACTGTATATATAATTTCTATAGCATGTGAGCAAGCTGAAGTATTTGTCTGCATGAGATGTCACTGACAGCATTTCTACATGTTGTGTTCATGCTCATAAGTGATTGTAAAACAGAAAAGTGGTTGGGTCCCTCTAGGACAGGGGTTGGAATATGTGGATTTATCTGAGAGAGACAATGCTATTTCACCATGCTTACACTGATTTAATCAGTGGCTCTTCCACCATCCCCAGAAATCCTGAAAGACAGCATGCCAATGAGAATGCTCAAAGGTTAAACATCATAAGTTAAAACTTATCTCTATTGTTACATAAAGTTTTGTTTTCATAAATCCTGTTGCTTCAAGATTTATGTTAGAATGGGGGACACATATATTATTTTGTATTTCTGTCCTTTTTCATATTGTCACTGATGATGCAATTCTCAATCTGTGTTTTTCTAAGCAGTGCAGTTGCATTGACTATGGCAGCGACACCAGCTGGCTTGCCAGGGTGAAAAATATGTTTTCCTTTTCTGGCTTTGTCTGAGTAAGGCTGTACAAGCAATTGTATTCTTGAAGCAGATTTCATAACAGCTGCTTCCAGCTCTAATTCTTTCTTTTTCCATCTGTCTTCTCCTAATTCTGCTATTAGAATGGCTAACAGAACCCCAAGGGTGCTGTAAGTTTCTGAATAAAAAAATGGGCAATCTCTAGCAGCATCTGAACAATGAAAGCCCAAAGTTGCATTTGAATTTAGCTCTACTTTCCTGCTCAAAATAAAGACCTGTGGGAAATGAGAGCTGCACAGATGCTTTGTGTGAAAAACGCAGACTTAAAAAAAGTCTAAAGCTTTTTTGGATTAAAAAGAAAATAAAAGTTTATGGAACTCTGTTAAAGGAAATGAACACCACTGGGAACCTGACTGACTAATCTTAAAAAAAAAAAAAAATCCTTCTACTAATTCTTCTTAGTGTTACTGTAAGGAAAAAGTGCTATATCTTCAGAAAATGCTCAACATACCCTACAGACATTTTAAAATGGAGGTTCTCATAAATTAACCTTTCATGTAATGTGCTGTGTAACCTACAGATTTACATTTTCCCCATCACTTAGAACCTATTTTTGGTTTTTAATAGAGTAATATTTCTTTCTGATTTCACAGTGATCAATGTTTTTTACTGAGGCTGGCAGTCTGTCACAAATGAGATATGCCCCCCAGGATTGATACGTAGCTCCACGCTGCTCAGCACCTTCATAAATGATCTGGATGATGGGAATGAAATGCAGCAAGCTGAGCAGTGAGGTGTACAAGCCAGAAGTGAGGGAGAACCATCTTAAAGAGAGACCTTGGCTGGCTGGAATGGTGGCAGTAATGGTAGAAAGTTCAACAAAGACAGGTGTAGTCACACACCTGGGATGGCATAACCAAACAGCTCAGTACAGCCAGGATCTGTGTGGCTGCAAAGGCAGTCTGGAAGACAAACATGCCAGCTGTGAGTTGCTGCAGCAGCAATGCCATATTGGATCCTGGGTTGTATCCACAGGGACAATCCTGGCAGAGGAATGAGAGAGAGACAAGAGCATCCCACTGCACTCAGCACTTGTCAGGCTGCACCTGGAGCACTGTGCCCAGTTATGGTACCCACAATTCAAGAAAGACATCAACTAGAGAGGGTCCAAAGGAGGCCCATGAAGATGACCAAAAGGTTGGAGAACCTGCCCTGTGAGAAAAAGACTGAAAAATTTTGAGATTTTTTTCCTCTGGAGAAGAGAAAGCCTAGAAGGGGACTTAATTCATCGTATTTCAGTCCTTAAAGTGCAGCTGTAAAGAGGACAGAGGCTCCCTTTTCACAAGGAGCTGCCTGGAGAAGATATGGGGAAATAGAAGCAACTTGTACTGGGAGAGGCTTTATCATGATATAAGAAAGGAATTTTTTACAGCAAAACGAATAATTCAATGGAACAACCTCCCCAGGCTTGTGGTAGACTACAGCACTGGAGGTTTTCAAGGTAAAATTGGACAGGGTGCTAGATAGTCTCATCTAGGTTCCCTTTCCCCCAAAAGCTGAATCAGGTGATCTTTTGAACTCCCTTTCAGCTGGAGCTGTTCTATAGTTCTGTCACATCTATCAAAAGGAAGGGCAAGGAAAAAGTAGCTTTTTAGGAGACAGCCTCTGTGCTTATTTCAGTAATACTAAGTTTGATAATTATCTACTGAATTATCTGAGTGATATCCAATATCACCTTTCTTCAGGGTAAGCAGCAAGGTTCTGACAAAAGGCAACCATACACTAGCATTACTACTGACTTGCTCTTCCAGTCAGTCTTGCAAGCAGATGCTACTTTAATTTTTTTCTTTGCTGATACTGAAAGGGAGTAAATATCTCTCAATACCCCATTTATACTTTTTTGTCTTTTTGTGTCCTGGCTGATTGTTACTATTTTTTGCTGCTGGAAAGAAGTAGCAATCGGAAAAGCTTTCAGTTTGATTTTAACATAAAAAAAGCCTTTTTTTCAGCCATTTAAAAAATGAGATTGAAGGAGTGATCTGCACAGATCTGTTGCCCATTTACAGTTGCATCTTGTCTATTTGCAAGAAATTCACTGAGGTATCAGAACAGTGATTTCTCAACATCTTCAATTATTTTGTGTTAGGCTTGTCTCCTAAGTTCTATGTCCAAGTTACCCAAGCTTCATTCATCTCGTCCTTAGGTCTTAATAAAAAAAAATTCCATTGTATGCATTTTTAAAGCTCACTATATACACAAAATAGTTTCTTTTTTTAATTATTTTTCCAAATTCAGTCAGCATATATATACACACTCTGCTGCACGTGTGACCTTTATTTTTTATACTATTTAATATTAATTCTCCTGATATTAAAAACATTTGATGCTGCTTATTTGAAATCTTAAACATTTGGTTCCATTTATTTCTGCAAAAAAACTGCCTCTCTTTTTATAAGTCCAACAGTATAATAATGGGCATTATTTTTGGCTCAAAAAATGGGAAGGAAATAATTTTTTCATATGATGTTAAATACAAGGAATATAAATCATACCAGTGTGAATAAGGAAGATCAGTCATGCTTCCTGAGGGGAAAGGAAACAAGGGAGTCACATTTTAGTCAGTTCTCAATGGAATATTTAATATCAGACTTCAATACTTCATAGAACTGAAATTCAGTGTATCATTTTAATTGTCTCCTGAGAGTGTTGGCAAAACTGATTAATAAATTAGATAGCAATTAACTTCCTCACAATGAAATTCATTCTTGTATATAAAGTGTTGACATAAATTGCATTTGGGTATTTTTTATGGAATAATTATTCTGTTGGTTTTTAGTAAACTGACATCAAATTTAATCTTTTAGGATGACATTCATCTTGTCTAATTTTATTAAACTGTAAACCATATAAATTATCTGAAGAAACTGTCTTGGATTCTCGAACAACCAGTTGACAAAGAGACATGTAGTCTCCAAAGCAGATTTATACCTGTACTTTAAGTTTGTTTAAACTCTAATTTGAAAAAACCTCATCCATTTTTCTATTAATGTAGCTGTTTATAGCACTGGAAAAGCCTAAATTAAAGCTATGATCTAATCAAAGTGTGTTGATGGCTGAGGTTGCATATAATTCTGTCTTTTATCTTTGCATAAGAAATAATTTAAACAGCAAGAAGTAAAATACTGCATTTAGTTTGTGTTACTTTCCTGATATTCTCACAATGAGATAATTTTACAGGCCTTACATCTTCTGTAATTTTCAAAGCAGAACCCAATTTCACTTGACAACAAAGCTTAGCATGTCTGTGACTGATCTGATGTTAGATGTCTGCGTGAGGATGTTATTTCTTAGGAATGTCTTTAAATGTTTTTTCTGTAAATTGGAGCCAAGGTGATAGGTAGATTTAGAAGAACTATTGTTATATATTTGTAGTGATTTAAAAATGTCTAAATGTTTAATGTTTATTTACACTTGCAATACAT
Source organism: Petroica traversi (assembly GCA_025920805.1). NCBI lineage: Eukaryota > Metazoa > Chordata > Aves > Passeriformes > Petroicidae > Petroica > Petroica traversi. The sequence goes on from JAHLSL010000017.1 coordinate 20,456,649, forward strand.
GCTATTCTAATATAACAACAATAGAGGCCACTATGGCTCCAGAATTCAAAGTCTAAAGAAGTCTATAAATTACTGTTTCCTAGAGAACAAAAACAACAATAGTGATTTTCAGGTAATGTTTGCCTTTTAAATTCTAGTAAAACATTAAGTAAATGTGTCTCTATGATTGTAAATACTACTTACTTGAAAGCAGATTAAATTCAGTAGGAATAAGGTTTTGTTTAAACTGGATTAGAAGTTTAGGAAATATTATATAGGAAGATTAGGACATTAGTATAAGAATAAATTTCCATTTGGAGGTGCTGGGGTGACTCTACAAATGTAGAGAAGTTAGCATCATTTCTTCTACCTCTATGCTATATTGAAAATTTATTTTGACATTTATTCTAGTTAATACTGGTTCAGAAACTGCTAGTGGATATGTGGCAGTGGAGTGGTTATTTTATTTTGTTTTGCATTCTAATATCATTAGGTCTTGCAAAGAAGCAATGATTCATTGTTATAGATTAGGCTACTAAGTGCATAAGTAGATACATGTTCATGTTTTATGAGATTTATTTTTTGACACTTCCACGAAAATTCTGAAGTGTTAGCTGTGAGTTATTCTAAGCACTAAACACTGGTAAAATTAAAGACCTCTCAGGGATTCTGTTAAGCTTTGCTTGTTTTCTGTTGTTTACTGTGGTTCAGTATTACAACTCACTGTTTCTGAGCACAGCCATGGGAAACAAGTAAAGGAGTGGAAGATTGTTCAGTGTATGGCAGACTGCCCAGTAATTAAATATGCTTCTATTAAGATGCATCATTGTCACTTGAATAGTTGTTTTTTCTGGAATATGTCTGAAAATTGGGTGAACTAGACTTGACCTAAATTACAAACTGATGCTTGTCCACTTTACATGCTCCATGTGGGAAAGGCTTACATTTTCACAAAGCTCCAATAAAGGCAGTGATGCTTGATACGGCCACAAGCACAGAGAGTAATGGGGACATAGCTGAATTGTTATAACTTTGATGCCTATCAATTTCACCGGGCAAAAGGCCAATTGCTAGAGCAGCTGTCTAAAGGAATACAGGATTTAATGGTGATACTATCAGCAAAAGTGTCGCTCATCGAGTTGGGAAAGATGCATATTTTTATTTGGGTATTGTCCAACACTGAATTAAAGTAATTTTACTCCATTTATTGTACAGTCATCAGATGGCTGTTGGCCCCTTTCAGGTTGAGCTGGATTTAACTGTCAGTTTAAAGATGGAAGATTTAAATCCTTGAAAACTAATCCTGATATCAATTCTGTGTGGTAGCTAATGAATTCCTTTCATTTTGGAAATAACTTCAGTGAAATTCCCTCTCTGCATTGAAGTCATCATGTTATTTCACAGTTGCAACAGCTGAATCTAAAAGAAAGTAATACCAAGCCTGTCTTGCCTTCTTTCATTGAACAATTACAGGTGCTATGGGTGATACCAGAGGTCGTTAAATTAAATATGGGACAAATCTTAGAGTAGCTGGAAGTCTCCTCTTAATCTTTTATGTTTTCTTTCTAATGAGTGCCTAATGAGTTCTATATTTTTTCATTCTCTCTATTTATGTCTTTTATGTTTGTTAGTATTCTGTTTAACATAGCCATACCTACATGTCAGATTTTTCTCACTATGTTTGGTGTCCACACATGCTGACAGAACTCTATATCTGAGATATATAATATGTGTCAAAAAGAGAGCTGTTTCAAAAAAGCCATGTTACCTTTGTCAGGCTAAGCTGAGAAAAACCTCTTGTTTTCTGTATCCATTCTAGAGATTTTGCCAACTTTTACCAGTCAGCAATGTGATTTTATGTCTATAGGTTTTTTTTCCAAGATGACTACATTGGCAGAACATGGTAGTTTCACCTACAGAGCACATCTGCTCTGCCATGTTGCAGCTGATTCAGGTGCCTTGCTATCTGTAGTTCATACCTCATGAGTTTATTAAAATAATATAGGATCTGAGGATTTTGTGGTTTTTTCTTTTGTTTATTTTATTCAAATCACTTGGATAACCTCTGGAACAAAAAGTTACCAAATCCTTACTCAACAGTCATGATGATAATGGAAGAAAAAAGTCTCCAAAAAACAACCCAGCAGAATCTGAACCTTTAACTTTTATGCAGGTCAAACAGAGTTGGAAATTCCGTCTGGGGACAAAGATTTTATTTCTATAGAAGAATATATCTGACATTTATTTTCCCTTAAGATGTCTCATCTTCATCCTGGCACGTATCAGAACAAAATTCTCTACTACTGTGGGTTGTAATGGTTTGTTGAAAACCTGCTATGGTGTAGCAACAGCACTGTCCCAAAACAGTGCAGTTGCCATTTGAGAATGCTAACACTAAGACAATAAATCTTCCAGCCCTGTGGACTGATTATTCACCTGCCCAGGCTCAAACATGATGCCAAAGCATCATCTATAGGGCCAAGTTTGACCAACATCACATCAGTCAGTGAGAACACTTTTAATGGTTGTCCGCAAGGGGAAAAATGACAGAAAAAAGCAATTACAGTAAGAAAAGTGTTGTTTGAAAAATTGCTTTTAGGTACTATACTTCTGTGAATGTGAAAAGTACAGTCTGTAGTCTGTTAGGTGTAGAATGGCCAGAAGTGGAAAGATGTTCCTCAAAGTTAGCACAAACTTAATAAGGACGCAGATATAAATATCCTCTGCTTTCTATTCTGTGCCTTCCATTAGGGACAGAAATGAGGGGGAAAGAAAAAAAAAAGATTAAAAAAAATTAGATGCAGTCACAGGTGGGTAAAAGATAGATACCTAAACTATTTTTCTAGTTCTGACATGTGTCAGTTTCTAATACTTAAAGTAAGCCATATGCTTGTGAAAGCAAGGACTAGAGCGGGATGGCTCTGCTATGTGGCATTACATTAGAAAACAACACACCAGCCAGTTTCTCTATCAGCAGGGATGTAACTCTTCAGTAGCTCAAATTAATGAGGTAAACTTCAAAATTAAAAAAAAAAACAAACCAAGAGAGGCTTTTCTGGTTGCACTACAGCAGGAGGAGGCCTTACTTTTTCCTAGTGATTTATTTTGAATGTGATTCAGCCATAGTTGTATTTATTTTAGCCCATATCACTGCAGGGGTACCACTAATTACTTGAGGTAGAACTCCTACCAGGGAGCACAACTGGCTTGTAAATCTAGGACTTTACTGCGGGGTTCTTTCATCCCTGGATGGTATTAACAGCACTGACCAGAGTGCCACTCAAAAAGAGTGATAAACCCTCTCCCAGTCCCTTATTGCTAAAAACATCTTTTGCAGAAAGCAAGGGAACTCAGAAGGAGAACAAGGAATAAGAAACTGAGAATGAATTTAAAATATCCAGTCCAAAAATAAGGTTATTTATATCAGATATCTTGTTTTCCTTAGGCAGGTTTGGCTGAGTTAGCAATTCTACTGCAATCTTTAAGTGCCCTGAATATAGTAACAGAGTTAAACCTTGTCACCTTTAAATGACATAGTTCAGTTGGATGCTTGTAAGGTGAACCGTTCATTTCAGCTCTAATGCAACATTCGGATGCTCTTGAGGCAAAGATCAATAATTAATGTTCCACTAGAGACCTCAAAGGCACAATTACCATCACACATTGTTATGTTTTATAATGACATCTCTCATAACACTAATAACTTATAAAAACATAACAGTGGTAATACTTGAAGGAAACAAGTTAACAAAAATTCCCCTTAGTATCCCCCGCTGCTGTCTCCCTCTTCCCAGCAGTGGATGCTGGTGTCTCTGATGGGGATCCCAAGGCAAAGCGAGCATTAGATAATTTTTATTACAGGAAACTATGTAAAATAGTGCATTGAGTAAGAAAACAAACCAAGTTTGTCATGCTATGTGAAGTCAGTGCAATCTCACACAGACAACATGCACAGTGTGCTCTCAGGTGTTTGCACCATGAAGACCTAACAGACTTAGGTGGATGTGTCCTCAAATGATAGGCAGGATCTTAAAAGCTCAGTCATTGAGCATGCAGAAAGTAATAAACCAGCCAACTCCTTTGTGGCACCTTTATTTTATTTTCTTTCTTTTTTTTAAAGGATTTTGTTGTTGTTTCCTTCACAACAAATTTCCATTGCATCAAATGTAAGACAGTACAGACCATTCACCTTTAAAATTTTATCTTTACACTGAAACGTCAGTCAAATGTTAGTAAGAGAATGATAGGGCTTGGTATTCCCAAATGGTCACTTTAACCCAGGGAGTCAAGGGCCTTTAGGCTTCCTCTGCATTTGGTATTGAGGAAGACCATGATGCAAGGAGGAGTTTTGAGTGTGTAGATATAAGCTACTGCTCTGAATCTTTTCAAAACAGGTCCTCTAGCAGTGATTCAGAGTAGGAATCTAATTTTCATTTTTTCATCCATCCAACATTATTTTTTTTTCCATAAGTTTGCAAAACAAATATTTTAAGCCTCATCCTATCAGTATGTTCTGAGGAGATACAATTTCAGTGGAATTTTTAACCATCCCCAGGCATTCAGCAGAAATGTCTGAACTGGATGATCATATACCAGTTTCCTGCTCTGAGGCCTTGATATGCTCCATCGTTCCCTACAAACCCCTTTTCTTAATGAAATATGTGTGTATGTACAGGAGGGCATCTGCAGTGCAATGTGGAGAAATCCTGCTTGGCATGAGGGGACTGTGAAACATGAACACACCGTTTTCCTAGTTTGGACACTGTCAGTACATCCAGTGCCTTCTGCTTCCTCCCTTTTCTCTTGTGCACCCAGTCACCAATAGGAATGATTTTTGCCTTTGGTGAAAAATGAAAAACATGCTTCTTATGCCAATGTACTTCTACAATAAATTATTTCATTTGGGTACAATCAAACCAATGGAACTATTCTTCATTGGTTACTCCCATCAGATTTATTATATTATACAAACCACTTCTTACTGTATTATTTCATCACACAATAAATGTAGTGAAAAGCATCCCATGCTATTCATCCTCACTGTGTTTCTCAAAACAGGGAAATTAATAAGGTAAATTTTAATTGAGCTATTAATTAGGAGGTAACACATGAAAGGGGTCAGCCTAATATTGCAGTTCACAAGTCAAGGAAAATGCATGGATAGTAAGTTTTAATGCATGGTATTGCAATCCTTCACAAGTTTGTTTCATTTTAAGCCTTTTTTTTTTCTTTTTGTGCAAGTAATACATAATTTAAAGGCCCATCAAAATAATTCCAAATCCTATAAGCATTGACTACCACAGTTCTCAAATATTTGGATGATGAAACATGATATTACCCAGGCATTCAGTGCTAAGATTTAAGTTGTCTGTTTCATAACATATTGATAGTGGATCAAAGTGGAATTCCTGCAAGTCTGGGATTTCATGTACTAAAAATATAAGTATATTGTTGCAGAATATTGTGATCAATGTACCTTATGTTACAGGAGGTGTGTTGGCCCAAAGATTGTAAGAAGGTCTGGATTTTTATTCTATCTTTACACAACTTCCTGGTAGCATAAGCAATGCAGGCTTTTGCCTGAGACACTCAGTGTACAGCTATTATTGAATATTCTTTCTCTGAAATTTTATATTTAGAATCATAATTGGAGATTATTTTCTTGTTATTTTTAAATACATATAATTTTATTTTAATCTATCTACTTTTAATACATATATCAATATAAATTAAAAAGAGTGTATTTTAACAAATCATTGAGATGATGTGGTAAACTGAGTGATAAAGGAGTGGCAGGCAATGTTGGCTGTGTCAGCTACATACTAGTTCTTCACTGCATATATCTATTTTAAACAGCAACCAATGGCTAATCAACCATTAAATCCAAAAACTTGTGTTAGCAACTGCAGTGATTAGTATGGATTATAGAGGCAGAGGATTATAAATTCATTTGGGGACCAAAAATAGGGATGCCAGTAATAAATAATATTCCTATGCTGAGGAAAAATCCACATAATACATATGTCCCACAATTTGTGAAGAATTGTCCTACAGTTTGTAAAGAATCTTCTCAATTCTACCTCTGTTTTGGCATGTCCTTACAGCAAAGCATCATCTCTCTCTCATGCTCTGATTCAGGAGTACTACAGTTTTCCAGACTCAGTACTCAGAGTTCCTCTTCTATTTCAGTGCCAGCTCTGTAGTCAGACAATTTCTGACAATGTACTTTGGTATCTTCTCTGTTCAGTAACTTAGCACATCTCTGCTATTATGATGGAAGGAGTGGACAGAAAAAGTCAGAGCACATCTGCTATCTAATTTGGGGTATTTTCCTGTCACTGCGCAGGAGGAAAGAACTCAGAAATGCTGCATGAGTAAATTGAAAAAACCCAACTATTTTCCAGTGTTATCAAAAGACCAGGAACAGGTTTTCCTCTCTGTTACTTTTTAAATTGCTCTAAGGAAAAGAACCGCCCTATGACTAGGTCTAAGTAAGCCAGGGACCTTAAAATAGATACTTGAATGTCTTGCATAGCCAGTCCAGACTTCAGAGGCCAGCAAAGGCCAACTGAATGGAAGGTACTTATACAGGGAACAAACAGCTTAAGAAGGCATTTTTCAGCTGGCATCTAGAATATAAGTTCTGTTATGAGATATAAGACTACATCCTTACTGACACAAACACAGTGAAAATGTGGGAAAAGAACCCCAGCTTTATTTCCCCAGGATTTCTGTTGTTAATGAGGGATTTTCACTTGTTTAATCCTACGCCTTTCCTCTTAGGAAAGCAGTGATGATATAAATAATATAAAATAAAATAACTATATCAAAATGTTGAAATGAAATACAGAATGGTCGGTTCAGAAAAGAAACATATTATAACAAGTGATGAATCATCTTTCATTTTCTGTAACAGGAACTGAAATATTACTTCCTTTAATATTACTTGTTCTGAGGCATCTCAAGAATGACATCTCAAGTCCTGTACCATAGTCTGGGAAACATGTTCATTTGTTTAGTCTTAGAAATAAGGTTTGTCTTGTTCTGCTTGGTTTGATTTTTCTAATGGCTTCATTATTGACAATGGCTGCACACTTTTATTCACCCATTTACAGTATTTTTGTGCAAAATGAAATGTGAGTTGTTTAAGATAAGATGTTTATACATATTCTAGATTCCTTGATTGGATAAAAGTTTGATATAAGACTATACAATATCAATAATCTTAATTCCATGAAAAAGTGGTGAATGTTTTTCAAAATACCATTTAGAAGGTTGCTGACATTTGTCCTCGGTTTTTGGTACTAACAGACAAGGAGAAAAGAGTAAGAATATAATGGAGATACAAAGTAATACAGGTTATCTTGTCAGAAAATAATTTATGCTACAATTGTACTCAGATGGGCACAGTGGAAAAAACAATTCTTTAAATGAAGAATCTGAATGTCAGTTCTCTCAACTGCTTTTGTTGAAGTGCACTCTTGAACTGTGATGTAAAGTTTCTGATGAAGCGACCTTATTTCCTGGAAGCCAGAATTCTGCTTGGGCCCTGGGATTGGGGATATGACATTACAAATAGAAATACTGAGGTTCTTTAGGCTGTTGAGCATAGAGTCAAGCCTGTCCAAAATTTTGCAAGAATTAGATAATTCAGCAAAAGAAAGGAAGTTATGTTTTGGCCTTCATTCTGTAGGCTAAAGTAGGCAGCTTGTACCATTTGAGATGCATGAGGATATCTCAGATATAGGACTGAAATACAATAGTAGATGCATTTGTTGTTACTATGCCCCATCCCTGGAAATTCTCAAGGCAAAGTTCAGTGGCATCTCAAGACTTAATGAGGAAGCAAAGGAACAAAGAACTTCAACAAAACCAGCTCTAATAATTGAATGAACAAGATCTTGTTAGGAATTGCAGATAGAGGTGAAAGCACCTTGAAATATGTTTTTGAGGGCCTGCTCTCTATATTGAAGTGATTGGACAGGATATATCAGTTAGGTCCATGATGTTGATTTCATTTTGTCTCACATTTTTAATTATAGCTATGAAGGTTATAGATTGTATCCCTGTGCTTTTTTAAAATCTGTGATGTTAGTAAGCAAGGATAATTGACTTAATTGCAGAATGGAGATAGATCACATAGTAGGATTAATCTTCTAACTGTGAGGGTAGAGAAGAGTACTCGAGTGATTTTCTGGCAAAATACCTTCATATTCACTATCAGCACATTCATATTATGTCTATGTTTATGTCAGAATCTAAACTGTTCTTAAAAATCTGTCTCTCTGTATAAAGGAAATGCAGAAAAAAAATTTTATTTTTATTAAAGGAAATGCATTTAAAATCTCTAAAGTATATTTTTAGCCATGTATTTATATGACAGGATTTTCTGATTTTTCTTCTAGGATTGTCCTTAGAAAATCCATGCCATTCTATTTTAACTTTGCAAAGTAACACTTTAGGTCAGTATCCTTAAGGTAATAAATATTTCATTTAATTCTTTGGACAGACAACAAGTGGATTTGCTATGCCCTATTTAACTCAATCTTGTTTAGTTTTGACCCCATTCAATTAGAAAAACTTTCCTTTCAAATCTAACATATAGATTAAGCTTTCTCTTAGATTTTAAAAATATTGTCAGCTGCTGCTGCCAGATTTATGGTCCAATGCCATCCTAGCTGACACAGAATAATTTAGTACACGGAAGATTTTGAATCGGAAACCAAAGAAAGAGCTTGTTTTCTTTAATTGTTGAATTGATATAAACTATAATTAACATAATGCTTGGAACCTAATTAGACTACCATACAATAATTTATCTTGTGTTTATGTACCATGTCCAATTTGCTTGTGTTAACCCATAACCTGCGCATTATGACTTGGCATTATGCATCTGTAATAACAGATGTTCATTTTATTTTTGTAATTACCTGAATATGAGATTTAGGGTAATTATTTATGTAATTTCATTAATAACATAGAGTCTCAAAACATTGCTAAGGAAAAAAAAGTATCAATTTACAAACACTTCCTATACTAAATGTATCTGTTTTCAAATTTGTTTTAATCAACTGTAACCTGCTGCTTGAAAAAAGAACAGTGGCAACAAAATGAAATTAGAAATAAACAGGAATTCCAGCAGAGCTATTTCATGCAAAGAAACTAGAAATATTAAATAAATTGCCAAGAGCACTGATGCGATCTATATAAATGGATTCACGGAGGAGAAGGAGAAATTAAAGCTGCAGTGACAGTATGGAAGGGGGAGAAGGAAATAAATTTAGAGAGCTTGCATGCTTGGGTCAAGCAACCTGACTTAGTTTAGTAATTACTTATTGATGTGCTTCCCTCACCATGCCTGTATGTAGATTCACAGTTTTACCATCAAAATCATTTGTTAACACAAGGAAAGTTCAGACAGGGTCAAAACCAAGGTCCAGGAGTTCAAGCTGGGGAAGAGATCTTTCATTCTGGAGCAGACAGTGCAGTAGCTGTTGGGAGATTGGTGATTTGTTTGCCATATATGCTGACCTAGGATTCTCAGTGACATTCTTGGAGGCTTAAAAAAGGAAATAGTTCATTTACACTGTACAGCAAGGCTGCCATAGATCCTGGCTATTAGTGGCCTTTTATTTGATACAACCTTTTATTTGATACAACCTCATTGGGGAAAATCTTTTTGTCTATAGCAGCAAAAAATAATATTTTATCTCCTGCAATTCTTTAATTTAGACACCCTGCTTTTCTCAAGGATTCAGCTAATAATTAAGAAAAATAAGAATGTTACTTAGGTAACTTTAAAAATATTTGAGGCTTGGCTGGGATCTAATGATAACATCTAAATATCTGCAGTAATTAAATAGTGCTCTCAGAGGATTTTTTGAACACTGATTGGTAAATGCATCAACTAAGAAACACTGGAATGGCTTATAAATTCTCCCTCATTTCTTCTGTATAGAAAAGAAAGAGGCTGTGCGTTGGAGAAGGGATAGAAGAAGCTAAAACACTGGCTGCTTAGCTGCTTTTAAAGCATTCCTGAAAGTTTATCAGAAGTTTGAAAAAAGTTGTGGAAAGAAGTATATTTTGAAAGGTTATTTGCATTTTAAGGCATGCACATGAAAGATTAATACAAGTACTTGTTTTCTGTGGTACACACAGGTTTTAAAATGACACAACTCAAAAGATAGGTATATATACATGTAAATACACACACACACACACACACACACACACAAATATGTGTAAAACAATAGCTGGTTTTTTAACACTTCAGGAGTCAGACTTTTTTGAAATATTTCTTTATCCAAAAGAATCTCACTGGTCAAATGGGAGATCATTTTGTTCTATGTTTTTCAGTCATGGAAACCAATTTGGATGACCCTTTCACTTTTGTTATCATTCTTGTTTGTAGCCTAGAAAATTTTGTAAAAGCATCTGAGTTTTTATTCAAAGGTGACTTACTAGCATTATTCTGAGTTGCATCTACAGACCACAGCAAGCCACATCTCTGTCCTTTCAACATTTGCCTAAAAAATCAGCATTTTTCATTCATGTGAGAAAGATACCAAGAATAGAACCTTACAGGAAAAGTCTTATTTTATCATCATTAGTGAGGCCTCTGCAGAGGTTTTGGAATAAGGTCTGTGTAAGCTGATGAGACTTTTTTGTTTGTTTTTAGTTTTTACGTTTTTTCTTTTGTTTGGTGGGTTTGTAGGGGTTTTTTGTGGTTTTTTTGTTGGGTTTTTTTTGTTGGTTTTTTTGTTGTTGTTTTTGTTTTTTTGGGGTTTTTAAAGTAATTTTAAATATATGGGTCAAAGTTATGATACATGCAGAATTTTTTGAATTCAGATTTCCTTGTTTTGCCAATCTGGGGTTAATCCTCCAGTATCTTATTATGACTTAATAACTCATAGCATGAAGTTGGGAATTTATTCAAAATAGATTAGACCTTCACTTTGTCTCATAGGAAATGTTCAGTGCTTTATAACTCACAGTAGATGATTGTAATACAAGTTGAATGACATATATGGCTGTGTGACTTTTAAATTGTTTGAAAAGATGAGCTATTGATAGATAGCTATTAAAAGTCACTGTAAACAGCATAGATTGTCAAACTAGGGAGCTGTTTATTGAAAAGAGTAGAGCAAAAATTCCCTAATGATTGCACTAAATCAAGAAAACTGATTTCAAACCGGTGTAAGACTGCAGCAATACTTTCCATCTTGGGATTTCACTTCAAGGCTCGTATTTTTTAGCACATTGTCACAAACCCTTCACTCATAGAATCAAGAGGTTGCATGAGAATCTGCCTGTCATATTGACAGAAGAATGCTTGGAAATGCTAATTATATGAGCTATCAAAACTGAAGAACTAAAAGAAGATAGGTAAAAGTAAAATTTTCTGTAAACTTTATGATTGTTAAACCAGTCTATGAGTTTTTAAAACATGAGTCATTCCTTTATGATTGCCTGTGGCTGCCAATAGATAGAACTGTGTTTCAGTCCACATGGGTTTGTCAGTGAAACCAAAATAAAAGTTTCTGACAGAAGGCTTCCTATTAACTACCACTTGTTTTATCAGTGTGGTTTTAATTAAGAGGATTTTCCATATAGTCAGAATTTTAGATTTGACTGTCGCACAGTGTCGTCTGTTAGTTTGCTTCCTCTTCTTTCATCATTAGCCAAGGCTCAATTTGAATAAGAGCACAAGCATAAAATAGCGTTGTAGGAATAGCATTTTATGCTAAATTGACTACTCAGTAGTTAGGAAATTTGGAAATACTTGTGCCTCTGAATTTCTAAGTTCTTTCTTTCATGCCTATAATGCAGTCCCTAATTATGCTGTTGTAGTGTGATTTTTTTTCCCCATTAATATTTGCTTTGTTTATCACACTAGAGGGACCTCCTCTAACTGAGGCTTTACAGTCAGGAAAGTCATTGAAGTTTAGAAACATGAAGTTGGTGTATCATAGGAGTGCACCATATGATCAGGAATGTGATACCAGATGTGAAGGCTGGGGTCAAAACTATCTGGAGGAAGATCCTAGTTTGTGCACTTCTGCTCATATTGTGTAAATAAAGCAGAACACAGCTTACAGGAGGGATTTCAAATGCCTTTCACACCATCTGCTTCTAAATAATCCAGGGTCTTTTAGGATTTTGTAAATTTGTTTTCAGCTTTGCCAAATTACCCATATTAAAAAAAAAAAAAAGGCAACATATTTTTCTCAATTTGTAGGTGACTTGCTTCCAGAATAACAGAAGGCTCATCCACACCCATTCATCTCTCCTCAAGTTTGTAACTGCAAATTGTCTGCAACTCAAAATTTGCTCTGAAGTGTCAGGTCTATAGCATTTCAAAGTACAATTTTGTTTGCTTGTAAGTGAGAATATGCATTTTTTTCTTTTTCCATCTCAGCATGCCCATAACTAATATCAGTAAATATTGGCCCAAGACAGTAAAAAAGAACTTTGACTTCCATGTCTCATATTGAATGCCAAGTGTGCTTTGAGACAGAAACAACATCAAACAGGTGGCAGAAAAGGGAGAATTGAAATGTGTATACAGATCACAAGGGATGTGGTACATTTTCCATCTAATTTATTTAGTTCTGCATATATCACCCAGTTCTAGGGTATCTAAGCCCAGCACAATCTATAGGTTTGCACATTGCTCAAGATGCATGATCAGATCTCAGAAAACAGCAAATGCTATCAATAAAACATGAAGCAAAGTTAATTACAGGCTTCCATTCAGTCACCCTGCTGCTCATGGTCCATTATAATGATTAATTCCTAACGTGTGGGAGAGATTGACAGACATTTTATAAACTTTTTATTCTCCAAGTTTTCCCTGTTTAATACGCGCCTGCTGTACACTAAGAAAAAGATTAACTATCAATTTCATGTGGAATAGGGAATAAACATTTAAAAGACTAATGAGACACTATTTTTACTGCTTAGAGTACTGTGACTAACCAGTGAGTCAGATGAATGCTTCTGTCATTTTAATTAGTCATTGGATGAACCACTATTTTAAACTCTAATGTTTTAAAAAACAATAAATTCAGAAATATACTTTCTGAGACCAGCAACTTCATTTTCAAAAGTCCTGCTGGAATAAACATGTTTTACATGTTTGTCTGCAAGTAAAGTAATTTTATTTTGCCAATTTCTTTTAGGTCTGTGCTTGTATGCCACTGTCACGTGTAGGATAGACATGTTTGCAAGTTATCTATTTCTGTAATGCAGTGCCTTAAAGACCTAAATATCTGAAAAGGTTTTTTCCTACTGCAGGCAAATGTAGAAAGTACTGGCTATCTTTTCTTCCATTTCCATAACCCATCGATTCAATTAAAATGAATGCTAACTCATTTTTCAGCACAAATTCTTGCAAATTGTCTTAATCTGGCACATTAAATGCATGAGGGTATGTGCACATTCATCTTCTGATGGGTTTGATAACCTCATTTGATACATTTTGTAAAAATTTACTGCTATATTGAGACCAGAATGGTGAAAGTATCTTCAAATTGTTGCATTTTGCACAAAGTTGTAGAGGTAAGTCATCCCTTTTTCCTTCATTTTCTCTCGTTCTTATCCTAATGATAATTTTGATTTCACTTTGGCAAAATGCATTAGCCCTTTATAAACCTAATGAAAAGTGTTTTGTTTCATCTGTGTTAAACTGTGTCAGCATATTACTGAATTGCAGAGTCACAGAATATACGGAATTTGAATTAGCAATATATTAGTAATTAATATTAGAAATTAATATTAGTAATTATATTAGTAATCAATATTAAGCTATATTAGAAATCCTTTGTTGAAATTTCAAGCACCTGAATGGTTGTGGCAAGTGGTTTTGGTTTACTGTCTGTAATGCTAACACTCATATCTATTTTATATAGCATCCCTGAGTGCATTTAGCATCTTATATATTTTGTATTTCTTACATATACTTTAAAAAAAAAAAAATTGTTGATTTTCAGAAAGGTATTTGGTATTGATGCCAATCTGATTGTAAGGGTAAGACTGCCAGTCAAATTTACTGTGAACTTAGGAATTGATTCAGCTTTGGCTTTTTTGGGACTGAAGTGATGAATCTCGATTTAGAAGTGTAACTCAAGCTCCTCCTTGAGCATGTGGGCATGCATGGACAGAAATGAGGGGTCTTCTCCCCACATGCCAGGTCTCCATCACCCACTGGCTACCTGCCCATCAGCATTGCTGAAGACGGAGAAGAAGGTCACTGCCAGTAAAATCATATAACATCGGGGCTTTATGGTCCTTTTTGAATTTTATTGACACAGATGGCTGTCTGATGCAAATACCAGCTCAAACCCTTTTGTTCTAGCTAAAATGGTGCCTTAATTTTGGTATTGTGGATCTGCACTTTGAAAGGCTCTGAATTGTCATAATGGCAGGTAAGATTGACCCTATGGTGCTCTTGGAGATTTCATCTCCATATGAATTTGCATTGTCCATTGCTTTGAACTATATATCAGAGGCCCAAGTTCTTTCCCTTTTAAGTTAAAAGCAGGAGTGAAGATTTGGGAGCAACAAAATTATCAAAATCTAGATTTCTCTAGGAGGTGTCTATACCCCAGTAACTGGCATAATAAAACAGTAGACTTTTACAACAATTTAGAGAAATGCATCTAATTAAGTGACTGTCTTGAAATTCTGATGTGACATTAACACAATTTGGTTATCTCTAAAAAGAAAATAAGGAGTTGTCCTTTCTTCTGGTTGAAGTCCACGTGTATGTGGACATATGTAATTGCAGACACACAGATTTCAAGTCCACATGTCCCAGACTCAAAGTTTATAATATCTACCTTGTAGAAGTCCAGCCTCTCTATAAATAAAAAAAATATATAAGTAAATGTTTCTATTAATTTCAATGTCATATTTCTTAAGAGATAAGAGAAATTTTGACTTTTTTATTTTGTTAGTTGGTAGACAGGCAATTGATATGTGTGGTGTTTGAAAAAAATAAAATTGTATGCTTATTGCATAGTCATGTTCAAGAGAAATAATTCTATGTTTTTCTTTGCTACGTTGCATTTCAGAAGCCAGTTTAATTCAAAATGGTAGTTTTCTGCTACCTTTAAAAATAGATGTTAAGCCACAAAATAAGGTACATTAGACTGTGCAAATTAGATTTGTTTTAGAAGACTAGAAACTAGTTAGACCTCAAATAGGGTTTCTTGTCACAACTTCTAGGAGGCTGTATGTGAGACAATGTGGTATGCTTAAAGAAGTTAATACTAACTGGCCTGGAGGCCTTTATTTTTTATTACCAAGGAGTGCAAATAAACCTGCTTGTTAGGGTGGAAATTTAAAGGTCAGTCCTCAGATGTCATAAATCATAGATCTAGGAAGAAATAGATTAAGGAAGCTTAAAATACTCAGTCAGCATCAACAACACAGCAGTGTTGCTTTAATTCTGCAACAAAGAACTGATTCCAGTTATTATTCTGTTCCTCAGGGAGTAATTTATTTCTAGTTCAGGTCTTAAGAAAAACATCACATAACTTATAGTTCCTGAATTTTATCCAGGTTTAGGTTTTACTTTTAAGGATCCATAATAATTTTAGTCCTTCCTCTGGTTAAACAGTATTTAATTTCATTTTTGTCAAGAGATAAATTGATGTTTTTTAATTTATTTTTAAATCAGTACAGATTAGCTTTATTTAAATGCATGTCTAGATAGTAAGCGCATATTTATTCAATTTTAATATTGTGGGCTCATAATACTATGTGAATTTTGAGAGGTCATTTAGACTGTGATCACCAGGGATCCATATTTATGTCATTCCTAATATATATTTCCACATGTTTCCAGTTTTGGAGATTGATGCTTCCCAGAGAAATCTAATACAGTGCTCCATTATCTTTGCAAAAGATACATTTTTTTTCTAATAGCTAATCTGAATCTGCCTTGCTGCAATGCAAAAGTGTTATTCTAGTTCTGTCTATAGAACAGAGGCATGAAGAACAAATCTCTTTAGGAAAAAAAAGTTTATTTATTCATTGTGTATATCATGAATATCATCCTGTAATTGTCTCTTTTGGTTGTAGTCTTCTCTACCTCAGGCTAAAGTAACCTAGATCATCCAGTTTATCTTGAGAGGGCCTGCCCATAGACCTCTCATCATTCTTTTTCTTCCTCATGCTTTGTTTCAAGTGATAGGGACTTGAAATATGGTGCCCAGAATTTGAGACAAGGCTGCATCTGTGGTCTTACCAGGACTCAACAAAGAAGGACTGATTTTATAGACTGTGAAGCAGACTAAGTAAACTCAGCTCTGTTCTTGGGCTAATTCCATCTATAATGTTGTTTTATTCTCACTCCCTATAAAGGTTACCTTTGTCATTCTTATTCTCTAAAGTGTATTTTGTATCTTTCTTTTCCCACTGAGAAAATTATTGTTATTTTCACTAATAGACTCTTGCCAGTGGTGTCTAGTCAATTAGAGACTAGAAAAACAGAGACAAATTGAAACACAAAAAATTCTGCCTGAATATGAAACCTTTTTCCATTTTTTTTCTGTGAGGGTGGTTGAACACTGGAACAGGTTTCCCAGGAATGCTGTGGAGACTCCACGCCTGGAGACAGGTAAAACCTAACTGTACACAAATCCAAGTAACCTCTTCTAACTGGTCCAGCTTTGAGCAGAGCAATTGGACTAGACAATCTCCAGAGGTCCTTTGAAACTATTCTGTGTTTCTATGAAACTAAGTTAAGGTTATAAATACAGGATTGCCCTTGGCAGAATTAAAAGAAACAAAATTTTCTGTCATGAAGATAGTGTAAAGTCTCTTGCTTTCCTTTCTTTTCTAAATATAAGATTTACATGGATAAAATCAGAGAATCTCTGAGGTTGGAATAGGCCTCAGGAGCATCAAGTCCAACCTTTGACTGAACACCATCCTGTCAACTAAATCCTAGCACTAAACGCCATGTCTTGAACATTTTCAGGGATGGTGACTCTACCACTTCCCTGGGCAGCCCTTTCCAGTGCTTAACAACCCTTTTAATGAAGAAATTCTTCCTGGTGTCCTACTTGAACCTCTCCTGGTGTGGCTTGAGGCCATTTCCTCTCTTCCTGTCATTATGATGATCTTTGTGGGTCCCTTCCAACTCTGAATATTCAGTGATTCCATGATTCTGTGATACTTGCCTGGGAGAAGAGTTCTGACCCCCAGTTTGCTACAATCTCATTTCAGGCAGTTTTAGAGAGTAATAAAGTGTGCCCTGAGCCTCCTCTTCCCCAGGTTAAACACCCCCAGCTCTCTCAGCTGCTGCTCCTAGGATCTCTAGCCCTTCAACAGATTCCATTGCACTTCTCGGGACACACTCCAGAACATTAAAGTCTTTCTTTATGCGGGGCCCAGAACTCAACATAGGAGTATTTAGGTCCCTAAAAGGTTAAAGTATCTAAAAGTTAAAGTAAGTCCTTATGAATTATTAGTATGAACCAATGTATAAAAATTATTAATAGACTCAAATATGTTTAATTAAATGGTCTGCATTTTTATGTGAAGAAGGAAAATTAAGATTGTATTTGGAAACATGTAGGCTTATCATTGTTGAATGAGAAAAAAGGCATGCTGCTTCTCAGTGCTTTAAATAGCAGTAGAGTTCATCTTGCCAAGCATAAATCTTTTACTCGCTTTTAAATAGGCATTCAGAATATATTTTTGCATTTTTTACATTATCTGTATCTATTGTCTATCATATTAAGTGACAAAAATTCTAATTTCTGGAGAAAAAGTAATCACTGACACACTAGCTTGGCCCTTGAATATGATTCTTTACATGAAATTATGCTTTTTCTCATTTAACGAAAGATCATTATCCACTTATTACAACACCCTGATAATGTGCTCTGTTCAGAAAAAGCTCTGACTATTGTCATATGTGTGGTGATGTGTGACTGTAAGTTAAAGTGAAGCTTAGTGAAAGACTTTTTTTCCCATGATATAGACCATTAAGACTTCCAGTCTTCTGGACTGGGAACTAATCACTGCACTTCCATCACTGCTTTCATAATTTTGGGTTTGCTGTGGTTTAGTTTCAAAAGCAGTCAACACATTTGGGTTAAAAATCAAATCAGACAGAACAAGATTTTCCTGATCTTCAAAGGGTTTATTGTTGGACTGATTTCTAAGTTAGGATCTTATTTTTCAATGATGCTGTGTTACAGATAAGGCATGACTAGAACCTGATCACAGAGGAGAATTTAGGAAAACTCAATTTAGGAATAAAACTACTGAAACTGTAAGTAGATAGGCTATTTCCAATAGTTTCACAATAATATTTGCTGGACATAGCTTGAGTTTTAAACTATAAAAAATAATTTTAAAATATTTTCTGATTTTGTCATATTTTAAACATATCTATGTTTAAAATATGAGGTTATTTTAGCTTTTTATTTTCTTTTTTTTTTTCCTTCCTTGAACATTTTTACTTAGTCATAGTCAAATATTTTCAAAATATCTCTTCTGTTGACAGCTGGCAGCCTGGTACAAGTGGTGTCCCCAAGGCTCTGAACTTGGTACAGTTCTGTTTATTATCTTTCTCAAGGATCTGGGTGAGGGTATTGAGTACACCCTCAGTCAATTCACACATGACACCAATTTGGGCAGGACATTTCATCTGCCAGAGGGGTCTGGATAGGCTGCCGGGGGGACTGGCTGAGTCACCATCCCTGGAGGTATTTAAAGGAAAAGTAGATGTGTCACTTAGGGATGTGGTTTTGTGGTGGACTTGGCAGTGCTGGGTAAACTGTCTGTCTTGATAATCTTAAGGGTCTTTTCCAATCTAAATGATTCTATTATTCTATGGCTTTAGCCCCTTGGTCAATCGTTCTCTGCATTCAGATCCTCCCTTCAGTCCTCATTCTTTTGTCAGTTTGGACGCCGGTAAATTTGATATCTGCTCCTACTCCTCATTCAGCTTATTTTTCCTCATAAGGAATGATTTTTTCCATACTTGTTCACAAGTATATTGTATCCTTCTCATTGGCATCTCCAACAAAAAGGATGCCTGCAGAAGCATATAGGAAGATATACCCAGGTCAGAAGGAACAACATTGGATTAGCCATGTAGAATAGAAAGATTTGTCAAGGCAAGCATGTCATAAAGTGTAAGATCATGTAATCCATTTTTTATCTGCTGGAGTGCTATACATTTGTTTGCTTTCATTATTAATGCTTTTATTAAGGCAAACATTACAGTACTTTGGATTTTTTTGTAGTTGCCCATTGCTGTTAACATTATATTGTTATTTCACAGATTTACAGTTACATCCATCTTGGTTTGAGTGACTAGAACACAAATGTATTTTGCAAAATGCAAAATTGTTTAATTTCTATAACTTTCAATTAGTATTCCATCCTGTCTTCTAAGGCATTTTATTTGCTGATGGGAAGTTGGTATGTATTTTTGTTTTCCAGATGTATTTCAAGAAGTGCAAATCCTTCTGATTTTTCTGAAACAGGTGTTTCAACATTTAATTGAATTTCTCATCAAGATAATTCAGATCAAATTCTAAGACAAAGAATGCTTAGTCAAAGTAGTTTTTCTGCTGATTGCATAAAAGTTATATGATCAAAAGAATTATTTTAAGAAATATTACATTTATATTTTATCCATTTCTGCCTTTGGCATTGGTTGCAATTTAACATTTGATACTAGAGTGTTTTTGTCTTGTTTTAGATTAATGAATACTTTATGTCATAGAGATAAACTGGATTAAATTTTCTTTTGCAGAGCTCTCACTAATGGCATGAAATGAAATTTCAATTATGGAAATGGGAAATTACCCACACTTAGGAATAGCATTTTAAAAGGAAAAACTTTTGAGAAACTTAATTTTCTGTTAATGGCCTTCTACTGAGATGCTTGGAAATCAAATTCCCTAATTTTCTCTTCAGAGGGAACACCAAATCCAAGTCTGTTCTGAGGCCTGGTATTATTAAACAGATTGATATACTGGAATTGTACTGCTGTATATTGATATGCTGGAATTGTACACTGAATACAAAACTTGATATGTGAAATTCAGCTAAATTACTAACCAGGAACTAATTAACTATATTTAGTTTTTTTTGTTTGGCTTCCTATGTATGCTGCAGGTGGTTTTGGTTTTGTTTTCAAGAGCAATAGAGCATGAATAAATTAATCTTAGATAAAACAATATCTCTTTTACAACAGCTTTTGAGCTGACAGCCGAAGCAATATTTTCGTGTTACAGCTCAATTTGTTTTTATACAATTTATAGGTTTTTGGTGGGCAGAAGCACCTCTTCCAACAAAGATGAGAGTGGTAAATCAGTGTGTGCTGATACGAACAAAAGCTGACAGTGACTAGGATGATTGTGTGTGACATCACTCTTTATTGCATTCACCTTTCATTGCATAGGGTTTCCAGAGCCCACTTGCCATATCAGTTTTTCTCCAGTTCTTGTTTCATGGAAACATGGAATTCAGCTTGTAACCTCTGGCTCATTTTCTTTTAACTGATCTCCATCTTCCACCATTTGCTCCAAAGCAGAAAGTGCTGTTAGTGCCTCTTTTGGTGTTGTTTATATTTGTAAAAAAAGCTGTCTTCTTTCTTCATAGGAAATAATTTCTGTTTTTCAGCTTTCACTCTTCTCTGCTTTCAGTCATCATCAAGCCTTCTTTTCATTTCAAGAGATGTCAAAACAATCATCAGTTAGATATTCTCATTAATTTTTTTATCTTGTTGTGTATAATACATAACATTCTAATATATGCACTTTTTTGCATTCTACTTAATTTCTTTTCTGCCTCCTATTTTATCATGTTTAATTAAACAAAATTGTTTAAAAAATATGTAGCTGCCTTTCTTCAAAGTTACTTATGTTTTACTACAATTTTCTTCCACATTTGAACATTTTATTTTACTGTTTGGAGAAGTCTGTTTTTCATAACACCAATGTTTTTCAAGCCCAACAAGTAATTGATGGTGTCTTATTGGCTGGCACAATTAATTTGGGTGAACTCCCCGCAATCAATAGATCCTTCTTTGTATTGCAAGCATGCAGATTGGTCTTCACTGGCTATAGATATTCTCCTGCTCCCGGGGGTTACAGCACTCAGTGTTTTCAGATTATTTTCCAATAATAAGGATGAAATACAGTACACTGTAGGGCTTCAGCTGGTGTAGGAACATACCCAGACATATCAAATAAGGAAAAACATGGATGGGTGTGACTCATGGTTACCCTGTCTCACAGTATTAACTCAAGAGATTTTATTTATCTATTTTAATGCTAAGGGAACACATTTGGTAAAAGAGTTGAGGTAAGTAGAAATCATATACTCTGGGATTTAGCTACATTACATACATGAAATTATCCACTTTCAAGTCTCACAACACAACTGATAGTACCATTGTGCTAGCACAAGCCAGGTAATTTAGTTTCTTCACTGACCTCATTGCGAAAGACTTGATTTTCCTTAAAAAATTTTAAAAACCCAATGTAGATTAAGAATTATTTTGGACTGAGAAATTAAATAGGCCTAAGCCACTAATGTCCATGAAAAATAAAGTGCTGTCTATGTAAAGAAGCAAATAACTTCTGTTTGATACCATACACGAGACAGTGAAGTACTTTGTATGAGAGAAATAGTTTCAAATCACTTCAGAACTCTGAGCTCTGCTAAAAGGTACTCTGGAGTCAACTTTTGTTAACCTTACTTTATGGATTTTTGAAATATTTATTCATGGAGTAGTACAGTACAGATTCTTCAGGGTCAAGAATAGACCAAACTTCCAGACTCAGGAGATTGTTCCCATCAGCCAGTTCCCAAGAGTTTATGGGAAAAAAACAAATGCTCATCTTTATCAATGATCAGAGAGAAAATATTACTAAAATACATGTTCTTGTATGTATCTGTGTGTTTGTGTAATATATATTTAAGAGAGCAAAACTAGAAGATGCCACATGTAAGTAGTTGCAGGCAGAAAAAATAAAAGATGTGAAATCCCATAATATCCAAACTCTTTAACCTCACACCTATGAAAACTGATCAAAGCCTTGTACTTCTAAAGGAGGGAAGAGGGGATAACAACATTAAACACTTCCCTTCAGATCTTCTGCCAGAAATCCTTGTGTTTGCTATCTTACTGAACCCAGTTACTTTTTCTAGTCATCTAATTATTATCATGCTTCCCTGTCATGAGCCCCTATGCTAGATGCCATGTGTTTTCAGCCAAGACCTACAAAACGAATTGAAATTCACTGCCTACTTATTTAATTTAGATGTCTTTGTTGTAATAGTTCACATCAGCCCCTGTGTATCTTTGCTGCCTTGCTGATTCGCTTCGTTGCAGCTTTGAGAGCAGCTGCTGTAATAAAAAACTAAAGAAGGATACTAGGGGTATCTGTTGATTCCAGTTTATGAAAATTGCAGCTGACACTGTAAATTTTTTCAACTGAGAGAATTAGACTCCTAAAATATTTCTAGAAGGATCTATACTCAAGTTGGTAGAGCTTGTGAAGTTACTGAAGAAGTTTTCAGAATTTAGTTTTTAGTAACTGTAAAAAATGGAAGATTAAATAAAAGTTTATTATTTCCAAGTGAAAAGGTAAGTTGGTTATTGTTATTAGAGCACTGGAATACCATACAAGTCTCTTTATGAATGTGTAGCTCACAAACTTACAATATTCTACTAATTTTGAAAAAGGTTTTCAAGTAAAAATAATTTTCATCACATACAAGTTTTCTTTATAGTACTTTCAGTTTTGCAAAGGCATTCAAAGGAGTAGCTGAAAAAGCATATGCCTTTGAAAGTGTAAAAGCCCCTTTTGATGTAGAGAAAGGGGATCTGAATACTTTTTAACTGTTCTTCCTGACATTACTTTTCACAGTACATTAGATACCATCTCTTTCCTGTTATAATACCTCTCTATACCTAGCCTATAAAATAGATTAAATTTGTTGCAGTGTGATGTTTTTCATTTCTTTGCTGCCAGACATCGTGAAAATTCTTCATCTACTTCCTCTAGTGCATATGACTATAGGGGCGATAAAGCATGGGTGCAAAGATGAAAATATCCACGAAATAAACAAAAAATATTAAGAAACTCAGAATGCAAAAATTAAGTACTAGATAATTTGGAGATTAATGAAATGCTTGCCAGCATGTTCAGCCTTATTGAATGTCCATGTCTGGGTTTTGCACTATGAAGTGACTTTAGAATTACCTAACAGTATGGGTAGGAAAATATATAGATGTCTCCTGCAACAGGAATTATTGGCCTCTGAAGAGCCAAGACCAGAAATTCTGGTTCTGTTCTTTGTTTGAAATCTCCCTTCAAATAAAATACAATGGGCCCAGTACTTGTTGAGTCATTCTTTCATCTGGTGTGAGAAATACTGTATCCTCTGTCTCCTGCCTGGATTTACTGCTATTTCATCAAATATCCAGCAGTTTTCCTCTGTCTGCTGCGTGCCTGTGCTCCTTAGTCCTCCTCAAAGCCACTTTCTTCCAGTTATTTTCAGGATCTGCAAGATTTTCAGTATTTTTCAATGCTTTATCTGTGGCTCTTTTGTGATACTTCCCTATCAAAACTGAGACTATCAGGGGTATGTGGCCTCCCAGCCCAAAGTCATACGGCAACCAATCAAAAGCAAACTGATATAGCTACAGAAAGTTCAGTATTATTTATATACAGTGTTTTAGTTTAGCTGTACTCAAAATAAACTTTAAAATGACTGTACAAGGGCAGAAAATATATATTGTATCTAGATAAAGTATTTACAGAGGACCTATAATTAAGGAAGCTCTTTAGAAGCAGCTGAATTTTTTTCGTGAGAGGAACAGGAGGAATCCAAAGTGCATGGGGATGAAGCAACCTCAGAAGGGCTGTAATTCTATATTATGAACATGCTTAAATTCCCTAGAGAGTTCAGTCCATCCCATGTATCTACCATGTATCACAGCACCAGATTGGACACCATGGACTGGAACATTTGCATAATATATAAATAAATATTTCTAATTATAATTAACAATTATAAGGGTTATTGTTTCTACTTTTTAAAAAAAAGTTGATACTTTTTAATAAAGGGATCATTTGTCCTGAATCTGTGCAGAGAAGCTTATTAACATCCTCATGAAGACTATTCATTTAAGAATTAAATAAAATTTAAAATACTCTGACACCTACTCAAAGTGCCATAGCTCCTAAACTCAGGTCCTTGGATTCTCATTTGGTGGAAGTTCATATAGCTGACGATGTAGCTGCACTGTACAAATCTACATCAGCTGATGATCTGGCCTAAGGTGCTCTACTTTGGATTAAAACCATAATGATTCTGGCACCATCAAGAATTTTTTATTACTCTATTTACATCAGTTGCTTTCAATTAACCAGAGCAACTTATCTTGGAGCAACAGAATTGAACCTGAAACTCAGGGAAAATGTGTGATTTGGTCCCCAGTTGCCCTTTCTGGGGTGGTCTGTAGGCTGTGTTGACAGGGCGTGCCTGTCTCTGGCTGTCTGTCTTTATTTCAGTCTCAGCAGCACCACTGTTCACTGCTGCTCCCTCAATTACTTGCACAGACAAAACTAAGTGAGGAAGAGGCTGCTGCCAGGTGTAATTAATCCTCTGGAGTCCCATAGGCAGCAAGAAACTGCACAAATAGCTGACTAATGTGCCAAAGTGCACAGGTATCTTGATTTGCAGCACGATCACTTTGCTGTGTTCCTATATCTAATTGTCCTTTGTCATATAGCTGAAGTGAACTCTTCTTAGCTTGTAAGTACTTGGAGGCCACTATTTGCTGCCTGCATACTTTTACAGCCAGTTGTCTATTTCTAAACTTTTTGACAAAGCTCCTCTTCCCTTTAAACATAACAGGGCAATACCCTCACCTCACATAAGCAGGGAGAGAGCAATTTTTTTTATCAACTACTCTCTAGAGTTTGATGTTCATAATCCGTTGGATATTACCTTCAGAAAACTTTTAAAAATATATTCTCTAACATTAATAATTACATTGCAAAAGTCCACATTAAACACTTTGGATTGAAACAAGTCAAGTGCTAAAAAATATGATGCACAGAAAAGGAATTTTCCATTTTTCTGATGTAGATCTGACCTTTGGTGTGTAATAACCACATACTATGACAGATGACCTAAGCTTTAAACCTCTGCATGTAATAGTGATGGATGCGTTTAGATTTTTTCTGACATTAGGTAGAATATATAACAATAAACATATTGTTAATACAGAAGGCACATTTTTCCATTTTCTTGAGAAAGAATTTTTTTTCTCCTTTCATTTAGTACTAACAAAAACAAATGTTTGTTTTGTGCCTATAGTCTTGATTCATAAATGGGTAGTACTCATTCAAAATAGACTACTATTTTTCTCAATTAAAATGCAATAATGTTTGTTGAATTTAGTAGAATTTAGTGTCAAAAATATACAATTGAGGTCATAAGAGAATTCATCCTCCAGAAAAATATAAGAGCACAAAAATAGTTTATCTTTAATTGGCATAACAATACTGTAAGAATTTCAATTACAATTTTCATCAATTACAGCTCCACAGGCCTCTGAAGTCAATGCTGCATATTTAAGGAGGAAAAGAAATTGAAATGCAAATGTGGAATATATTTTTGGAAATACCAAATCAGAAAGAACCTATCTTTGGAGCAGAAAGAAAGGGGATAAAATCTGAACTCTAAACCAAGTTACATTTTATTAAGGGTATGGAAATTAATAGTATTCATAGAAAAGGAAAAGAAAAATATAGTTAGGGTATTGATGGTAATGGTAGAAAGAGATCATAGAATCATTTAGATTGAAAAATATCTTCTAGGTTGTAGTCCAGCCTTTAAACCCAGTACTGCCAAGTCCACCTCTAAACCATCTCCTCAGGTACCACATCTACAAGTCTTTTAATCACCTCCAGGGATGGTGACTCAACTACTTCCCTGGGCAGTCTGCTCTAACTCGTGACAAACCTTTTGGTGAAGAATTTTTTCATTATATACCATCTATACCTCCACTGAAGCAACTTATGTATGGATTATCAGCGTTAGATTGTCATGTCAAACTAACCCATAAGTAATTTAGTAAAACTAATTATCCATTCAGATCACTAATAGAACTTGGTGGGTTGAACTAATCTTTCTGGCAGCAGTAAAGCTTTGAAAAAGACAGCTAGAGGTGTGTTGAAGCTCTTTCAGCTTTCAGCTCTTTCACATTAAATATTTCATTTTGAGACAAAATATTGTGCTGATTAAATACATAAAAATTGGAAGCTGTTATCAAAGTCGAAGATTGCGGACTTCATAAAATTCAGTTTTTAAAAATGAAAAAAAACAAACAAAACACCCCAAACCCAAATAAATTTTAAAAGTGAAGTAATAAAAAAGAGGTGGAAATAAAAAAAACAAACTGCCAGGTCTGGCCCTTGGTGATCCATAGTGGAATGTTTTGTTCTAACCTAAGTTAGCATCAGCCATATATGGGCTGGATTCAGGTGTTCTATCTGATCCACAGGCTCAGTTCGAGCTGACCTGGGCTTTCACTTCTAAAAATGCAAAATTTGATTCTGAATTGATTCAAAAAACTTGAAAGAAATGGGAAATGATAGTGCTGCTGCTATAAAAGACTCCTCCTGTGAAAAATCATGGACAAACACATTCTAGAAAGCTAAACTGAGGCTGGAACAGAGCATGAGAAGGGCTGCAAAGATGCTTAGGAGACCCCACCTTTTAATGGAAGAGATTAGCTTGATTAGCCAAGCAAAGATGAGAAAAAATGGTTTTGCTTCCAAATATCTGAAGAATGAAGAAATGCCCTTTAAACTAAGAACCATTTTGGCACAAAAGCAGATTTGTGTGAATGCTATATGAATAATTCCAGGCTGAAAATTAGATTATTGTTGTTGACCAGTGGAGGACTTAGATTTTGGATCTCTTCTCTGATGGCACTAGAATGAAAAAAAGTTAGTTGTTTTTATGGAGATTATAAAATGTGATAACTGTAATGGCAGGGCTTGATGCTTGATATCAACTAAGCCTTTTTATGCTCTCTCTTTATCAGTATTTAGGAATTTAATTAATCCGTCTTATAGTCATTGCATAAAGAATCACCTACAATTTCAATCAGCAAATTTTCCTTCTGGAGACCTTTTTTCAGTTTTGTTGTTAATAATTACAGTTTATTTAAGCACAAAAGTAGTCATTAAGGTTCAGATCTGCAAAAATACTTAGGCATAGTAAAGGATAATTTAAAAATTTCCTGTTCTGCATTTGTAACTTAAAACTTGATGTAGTTCTCTAAGTAATTGTACTCAAATACTGAGCCAACTCCTACACTGCAGTGCTTAAAGCACTAAAATTCCACTGAAGATAGAACTGTGGCTGATTTCTGAGTACATCTCTTAGGGCATTATAAGCAGACTCAACTGTTCCTTTTAAAACTGTTCCTATTAAAAAATTGTGGCTGTCTTGAGTTTTCTCTTTAATTTGCATGCATGAAATATTTTGCTGGTTCTCATTGTAGTTATAAGGTGTCTGTTCTAACCAAATCAAGGTCAGCTTTTAAGTTGCAAAATGGGCTTGTCCTTCACTCAGAGGTTTTTCTATTTGAGCTCTGAAACACCTCAGAACATGGAATTTACACAGGCTCTGCAGAGGAACCCTGCCATGATGTTTAACTTCCTTCTTGCCAAAGAATATTTTCTTGTGTCTGATTGCCAGGGTGACTCCTGGGTCAGGATTTCCCTGCAGCTGGGATCTGTCAGGGCAGCACCTGGCAGCCAACACTTGGTGCACCAGGCAGGACAGCCAAGGGGCACTGGGGCCAGCATTGATTTCAAAGAGAAGCTTGGGCCCTGTGCCTACTAGGGAAATTCCTTTCCATTCACTACAGCAAATTAGAATTTTAATTTGAAGCTCTGAATTTTAACAGCTGACTTAATTGGGAAGTATACTGTGGAAAAGAAAAAATGGATTGCAATTATTTGGTTATAGGATGACACTGGGATAAAGAAACTAGTAAATTTAAGAGGCTATGGAGACCTGTGAGTACAATTCAAGAGGCTCATGAGAGACATTTGTTTAGAAATGTATCGCAGTTCATTGATTGTTGTATATTTTTTGGCTTCTTTCATCTCTGTCATTGAGTTTCTTTGGTTGGTTATGTTTTGTCAACCTGCTGCCTTGAACTTAGTCATTCATTTGTATGTCACTTAAAGCATTGCCTTAGTGGTTAAATAATTCTTTTCTGATTAATATTTTCCTGTAAAAGTTCCAAATTTCAGTACACGGGCCATCAACAACAGTTTATACCACTGCTAAAACAAGTCACTTGTATTGCTATTTATGTTTGTTATAAACTGTTATTTACACAGCAAGCTGTAACCTTGATTTACAGTGATCACATTAATTGACTTCATTGCACTGTGCACCTCAGCTGCCAGTAATTTGGCCATAATTTTTACAGAATTTATTCTTGTTTTACAATGTGGGGAGTCTGTTGGCCTTTTGTGAAACAATACAATCAGTGGTGTTCCACTAACTGGCTGGCAGAAGTGCAAAAACAGTAAAACCATTGTTCTCTACCATAAGGACAAAGAATGAGATTCCAGCACAGTGCAAACTTTATATCAGGCACAGAAATCAGAGTTTTGTCTGGTGAAGCTGTGACCCACATATCCTTCAAGGTAGCATATGAGGCTGCAGTCTTCTGCACCACCAGTCTCTAGTAAATACATTAAATAAAGATTCAACACACAAGCATTAAGTAAGTCCACTGAGTTGTGCATTATTCTGAAAGTTGCTGAACAGCAGAAGGTAATCATTCAGTAGAGTCAAGATGAATAAAATAAAACGCTATCTCATGTTACAATTGATTTCAATCTGCTGAAATATGCACTGCACATTTTGATTAGCTGGGTAATGCAGTGTATGCTTCTGCTAGGAAGGAGAAATCCAGCACTTTATTGTACTTCTTTTGGCTGCCTATCCATTCATCAAAGCTTTCCTAATTTGCATTCTATTTCCTTTGATGCAATCAATATGAACAATAGAGGGTGTTACCTTGCATTTCTATACTTTCATCTGATTTGGCATCTGTGATCAACACAGTGGAGCAACGTTGCAGGTTAGAAAACATTTTGCTACTGCCATCAATTACATTGTTCAGTGACCTTCCTTCTCCCTGCTGTGCTTTGAAAATACATGTATATATTTCAAGATGTCTTTTTTGCCTACACTATTTGTTTTACAGAGCAACACACTGTGAAAATGAGAGATGGTAAACAACATCCTTAATGTTTAAGATGAAGAAGCCAATGGCTACTTATCCACTATTATATTGATGTACAGTTACTCTTACAGTGAATATAAATAATAATGCCATTAATCCTCCACGTCATAAAGAACTGCATGCATAGCCTCCAGCACCGTGGCATGCATTACCAATTCCTGGACTGGAGTTTTTTACTCCCCTGAGAAGATGTGTTTATTGATGTGGTCTCAGTTCTTGAAAATATAGAAATAACCAATAAACTTGGTAGTGCATAATGAAATAAGAGTAGTGGGTTTTTAGTT
Organism: Petroica traversi; assembly: GCA_025920805.1. NCBI lineage: Eukaryota > Metazoa > Chordata > Aves > Passeriformes > Petroicidae > Petroica > Petroica traversi. Next base: position 20,486,247 of record JAHLSL010000017.1, read on the forward strand.
GCTTGGGTTTTTTTGTTGTTTGGTTGGGTTTGTTTTTTTTTAGTCCTAACTGGTGAAAATGAGGAATATATGGACCTTTACTATTGTTGTTATGATTATACCTAAGCAAATTTATTACTCGTGGGATTATTTTACAGCATATCTTCAGATGCATCACTCCCATGCTGTATACCTGAGTTCTTTCACTGGTAGAATGGGATAATAAAATTAATTTTCATTACTTTGAAATTCCCCACTATAAAAGAAGCATTGTGTGTATTATATTAGCTCACAGGACAGAAAAAATATTGATGATAATTAAAGTCATAGGCAACTTCTTCATAAAGAACTGAGAGGGAAAAGTAGTTCAATTAAGTCACTATTCTCTCTATAAACATTAGATCATCTTAGACCTAAAGATGATACTACTGTTTTTACCATTAAGCAGACCAAAATACCTTTTGCAAATCTGGGATCAGAAGTAAGAGTGATGCTCCAGGCTTCCCAGTCAAATTCCATCTGTAAGATGTTTCATCTTTCAAATTGTAAATTTCTGTGTGTACTCCTGCCTGCTGACATAAACCAGCTCTAGAATATTGTACTCACTACCTTCATGTTCCTATCTGATTTTCTGTCCAAGAAACTGTTCCCTCTGAGGATCCGGGGAGATCAACAAGTCCTGAAAATATCTTCTGAGCCTGTAACATCTGTTAATCCTGTTTCGGGTTGGCTACACAGAGAATCAAGGAGTGGATAGCTGTCAGAGAGAAAGTCTTGTTCAAATGAAGAGTAGAAAGCAGAGCAGAGAGAAGTTAAGGAATTATAAAGAAGAATAAATAAAATAAGTAAACAAAAAATAACTGTTGAAAATGCTAATGGAAAGTGGAAGTATGACTGGATGTTTCAATACAGTTTTTTATACAGCTTACACATTATTTGCACAGAGAACAGCCCCCAGAGATGCATTTGTCTTATTTATAAGAAATACTTGAGTGTCCGCGAGCATTGGACATGCTAACATGAATGATACTAGCAAAGTACATTTAATTTTATCTTTAAAAGAGAACAGGTAAAATTTAATAAAGTGCCTGCTTTTATGTGTAGGCTAAAAAGACTTGAAAATCTAAAGGGAACATCTATCAACTGTGATGGAGAGCAGCAGGGAAAACATAAATTACTGTAATGTAGGTTATTTATTCTACTTATTACAGCAAACACTTGCTCATAGGTGATCTATTTAAGAATGCAAACCAGTTTTCTTTGCCACCTCCTGCCTTTTCTTACAGTCAGAGCTGGGGCTGAAGTTTTCCATTATTTTCCTAAAAAAGGTGGATGTATCATTCCCTTTCTTTTACTGATTAACATTTTTCTCTAAATTCTTTCTGCTCAGAGCATCACAACCTCTCCATTAAATTGTCTTCCTTCTTTTTACTTCTTTTACTTTCTTTTCTCCCTTGCCCTCTTTCTTTGACTCCTCTTCCTATTTCTACTGTGTATAATCTGATTTTAAAAAATCCCACCATGAAAATCTCTAGACACTAATATTTCACTCATTGCCACTATGCTGTTCGTATTTTCAGTCTGTCTCTGGTTCTTAGTGTATTGGGTGTTTGTGCTCAGGTGTTGGCAGGGCAGCCACTGTGAGGAATGGCCAGAACTGTCCTGTGCCAGATGTGGTTGATTCCAGCCAGCTCCAACTGATCCACCATGGCTGAGCTCTGCAGTCAAGGGCATGGCACTTCTGGGAAAGCACATTTAAGAAAGGGACAGGGACTGTGGAATGAAGGGGTGGTGGTGGGGGTGGGGAAAATGCAAGAAACAGCCCTTCTAAAAAATAAGGAGAACTAAATATTTCTGAAATCATAGTGAAGTTGGGTGAAAAATATGGCTTCCCGGAAAATTTAGTGCCTTCATACAAGAAAGAATTTATCTGAATTACAATATTCTATATGAAGGATAAAGTTGAAAAGGGCAAACAGTAAGAGAGACCTTGAGGTGACTGTGGACAGTAAATTGTAGATGAACTCACTCAGTGCATCTCAGGGGAGGAGGGCAAGTGGGATTTTTTGTCTGCTTGCACTAAAGAATGAAGTCATGCAGAAATGAAGTGTTAATCTCTGCATACCTCTTACCGGGTCATGTCAGGAATTCTGTGTTAAATTCAGGCATCTTGATACCAGAAATATGGACAGCTCTAAGTGTTTTTCTAGGCAGGTAGTTCCAAGAGAGAAGCACTGAGTGATTGCAAACCAAGGCAGATTGATTTCTGAGAAGAAAAAAAGAGTATAAAAGCTAAATGTGCAGCATACATAAAACAGCCACAATATGCTTGTATAAATAAAAGTTTGATTTACCTTGGGTTACTAATTTTGCTTTTACTCAAGCAAAGTGTGGATACCTGTCCATGATATAAATAGAAAAACTAAACCTGCCATCAGGACAAATGCTGGGCAGTGACTTGACTTTTGGAATTACTCCAAATATAGGGATGTTCATTATATATTTTAGGATTTTCACACTAGCAAGTATTGCTAGTCTGTGGATGAGGGTAGCATCCTTGTGGTCAGTGGAGGCTTTCTTCCATTAGGTAATTATTCCTTGTAATTTTCCGTTATCAGTCGCATGTGCATAAAGTCAGAGAACCATGTTGCAGAAATTAATCCCTCAGAAGGAAGACCTGTTTCTTTAATGAACAAGGCTAAAGAGGGAAATGCACAGAAAACTTTTCCAACAGAAATGCTAATATGTTTCGTATCTCCATTGGTTTATACCTTAAAATGACCTTCTTTTGCAGTTTCCTATTCATGCTTTAGACCTCAATCACAAGTAAGAGAGAACTTGACTCTGAGAGCAGTCCCAACTATCAAACCAGGAGAAAAAGATGAGTTCCTTGATTCCTCATGCAATTTCCTTACTGTAATTTTTCTGTAGGAGTTTAAAAAGGTGTATTTTGTGAAGCAGCATTGCAAAAGTTGAATGACAGGCATCTATGGTTTCATTACACTGAAAGTAGGCCACCTTCAGTATATTCATCAGTTTGCATGCTATTCCTCTTGATGGCAGGTGAAACAATAATAAATAATGCACAAAGGAAGTTAATCTGTTTCCAGAGTATTTTAATAAATAAAATGTACAAAACCATTCAGGCCTTGGGCTTCTTGCCAGAGCCCAATGTGAGAGAAATACCAAAAGCACATGAACCACGTCTGAAATCTGTTAAGCTGCTTGTTCCAATTTCAAATTTGTATTTATTTTTTTCCTCTCATACAGTGTGATTTGATTTCATACAGGAATCCACTAATAATATAATGACTTTATAAGAAATGATAAAGTGGAACATCTCTACCAAGGGAAATTATTGTTGCATCAATTTCTAATTATTCCTCCTATTAAGCTTTTATTTTGTCTTGTGTCTAGTACTGCAGAGAAAAAAAAAAAAAGAACCCAACAGACAATCAGCTATGCCTTTTGTAGAATGCTCATATAGGAATGAACAGTGCATGGAGAGGAAACTGAAGTTTCACACATTTAAAGCTGTAACTTTGTGTTCTGCTGCTGAAGGAGTAGATACTGAGAACGGATGCAAAATGTATCCCTTCACTTGCACCGAGTTCCTTTGGGTCGCTGTTTTCTCCAGACTTATGTGTTTCCTAGTCACCTGCTCTCCTGTGTCCTAGGCCACTGCAGCCACCTTTACTCATTTAGTATCACAAGAGAAGGACAGATGCTTTTGTAAGGGCTGTAAGAAAGAGTTCTATGAAGATTCATACTTTGCACCTCATTAGAAGTGGTAGAATATGCCACCACCTGCAACTAAAATAGATACTCACTGTATAGGTATACACAAATAAGAATATGAATCAAATGGATTGATTAATTGGAAAAAAAAAAAGAAGAAAAAACAAAACAAACGTATTTTTCTGCTGTTAATCAAATGCATTTCATAGAATCAAAGCAAGCAGTAACATCGCCTGTACACCAGTAATCAGTGTAAACAAAAGTAAACACAAGTTAAAGTACAACTGTTTTGAAACACAATATTGTATAGCATCATTGGCTCAGCCTCAGAAAATTATTATTCCACTTTTCATTTCCAACAGGTAGCTTATACACTATCTGGAATGATTTTTTTTAAAGGACTGTGGATAAATGGAAGCATATATCTCCATTTTTATATTTTAGTTCAGGCTATTAGAAACACAGTACTTACTACTTACCTTTATTAAAATTTGGAGGTTTACTAATGCAAAAATATTTGGTTAGCTAATAAATTTTATCAATATAGAGTAACCAATAATTGGGAAAAAGCAATAATAAAAATCAATTCCAGTGATTAAAAATCTTTAAAATATGTCGGGTAAGGGAAAACACCAACAGAAACTATATGATATCACAAAATGTTTTAGAAGTTGTTCAATATTCCCAAAAAATAAAAAGTGGCAATGTTTGGTTATAATCTCAGAATCATGGCTAAATCCTAATGGTTGCTGGAGGCATTATTATGGGTAAATATGCTTTTTCAAAGATGGAAGAAGCAATTGTTAAAAATTCTGAAAGTATACACAATAAGAGATTTAATATATTCCCTCTATCTTATATTTTTTACTAAAAGAGGAAGGGTGGGGATCATTGTGAAACTGAAAGCTCTGCTGCTGCAAAGTATGGATTGTAGAAATATCACAGTATATTTAAATCTAAATATGGTTAAATGAGTCTAACAGAATTGCATTCTTTATAAAAATGTTATAAATTGGACAGAGTCAATGGCTGTTCAGTATCTTCATCAATTGCTCCTGGACGTGCATTAATAGATCCATATTTTATAATATTTTTTTATCCCACCCTGTTGGATCCACTGTGTGAAAAGTCCTGGAAGTGGGAAGATAATCCTCTTGTCACAGATGAATGTAGGAGCTATGTGACTGTTTCCTGCAAAAAGGGAGGGAAAAATACCTGTGTCAGGTTTCTGTTTCTTTGTTATGTTTGTCATTGTCGCCCTGTTTGGTGAATGCTTTTTCTCCTATTTGGCACATTTTAGGATGGTTCTGACAACAGTTATAGGTTCATGGATATTGAAGAGAGTTATGGACTGGTTTGGGATAGCACTTCTACTTCCATTGTGCACAGAAATGGAGCAGCTTGTAAGTGGTTCTACCTGAGAGAGCTCATGACTGCGTCCTGAGGCTGAGTAGTGAAGGGCAGCATGAATTCAAGCACTTTCACATTCAGCCAATAGTCCTCTGAAAGCCAGTTTGGGCCTTCTTACAAGTTTAAAAAACAGCAACAACAATCTCTCCCCAAACAATAAAATAAAGTTTCTAGTGGAAAATAGAGAAAACATCAGGAACAGCCTATGTAGCTGAGTTCCAATAAGAGTAATAAGGATATGAAATCATTCTCTGTTTCAGATGATGCCACAACTGTTGTTTTTGGTATTTTTAATTGAAATGTTGATTTTTTATATATATATATATATATATATGTGTATGTATGTATGTATGTATGTATGTATGTATGTATGTATGTATGTCTACCTTCATTTCTTCTCCTTTATCCCTGCTCTCAATGTATTTAACCTCCTTTACTCTAATCTCTTTTCTCATGTTATGTACTACTTTCCCACTAATATTTTAAACTGAATGACTTACAGGTAGTGATGAGTTCTGGAGTTCTGTATTCAGCTGGACTGGCTGTACAGATGCAGGATCAGTTTTCTTTTAACTTCTGCACGCCAGGAAATCAAAATACAATTTTTTCCCCCCCCTAGCATATAATACAGATTTTTAACTCAGGAATAAGCCTACTCAATTAATTCTGACTACTCCTTGCCTTCTGAAAAATAGGGTCAGCATTTTTAGTTATGTTGATATAATGCCTGTTTGACATCCCTTCAAGTTCAAACTTACATATTCTATGGGTCCTACAAAAAGAACCCTTCAGAAAATCCTGTATCTAAGAATTTCTCAAAGAGTATTTATAAGTATGAGATTAACTAGGTTTCCATAAATATACCAAGGTTTTAAAATGTTGATATTAACTATAGTTGAGTTGATCTTCACTCTTTTCTGATTATCAGAAATTATCAAATTTTTGTTTCACTAGTTCAGTCAGCTCCAATAACAGTCAAATTTTACTCTTAGAGCTTGGAAAATGACTGACATAGGAAAAATCAGCATTTAGAAGGAGAAAAGTCAAAATCTGTAGTGGAAGAAAAGGTCTGTTGCCTTCTGCAGGACGTAAGAAGCGGAGAGGAAAGAAAACAAGACATGCCATGGTACTTGACTGCAATTTTAATAAGTTCCACTAAGGGATCTTTTAGGTTTTTAACTAATACAATGCTTTATGAAAATGCATCTAATTGAAGGGCAGTTTGCCAACCATCTTTGTTTTAGCAACCATGACACACTAGGGATAAATAAGGAAATAGCTCTCTCCAGCAAACACTTTCAAAGATTAACTGCAAACAATTCAAATTACAAATGCAATTCTTTTTTTTTATTAAATGTGGTTTACAAATAGATCATAATTTACTTTTAATATATTATTTCATTTTTACTATGCAATTTGCAAAAATATTTTTTCAGCGGTGGATCCCATATTAATTTGGCTTTTTTCCTCAGTAGTGGACAGCTAGTTACCTTCATCATATTGCATTAGCTCTGCTTTCAGTGATAAACATTCATAGTGCAGCAGAGCAAGTATCAGCTAATGAATATCATTGATGAATAATTTATACAGACCTTTTTGGAAACATTTTCACCTACATCTATCACCGTTTAGCTAACAAGACCAAGGACTATGTTCCTGTGGATAGTGCAAATTGAACCAAATATTTTGTTTTACAAACAGCAAAATTCAAGGGCCTTCAGCAATGAAAATAAACATACTTTAGCTCAAATATTCATAGAAGTTTCTGTAACAATATTCTTCTAAAACCAGGTTTGTCTTGAACGAATATTTCGAGGCTAAATGCTCAATTTTGTCATTTCTAATACAAAAATATGTGCACTTTTTCATGAATAGTTATGTTTCTATGCACATACATTTGTTACATGGCCAATGAGATACTGAATGGTTGTAGCTTTATTTTAGGATACAAGGTGGTGCTGTTTCTTTTTAAAACGGAAAATAGTGCATTGATGTGATCCTGCAGAAAGCCTTAGCAGGGACATAATATCTTATCAAGTGCAGTTTTTTAAAGAAGCCAACTTCTACATCTCCAGTTTATATGTATGTTCATATGTACACATATTCATACATTTCAAAAAGCAGGTTTAAAGCAATAACAGACTTTAGCTTTGTACATAATCCTGAATTTCAGTATTTTCATGCAGAGTCGGTGTCTTACAATAAAATTAAATTACATTTTTTCATAGAACTAAGGTACTGGCAACTTTTTAAAGAGTGATTCTTTTCTCTACCCTGTATATGAATGAAGGATACCGGAACATTTGAAACCCTGATTTTACATAAATATTAAATTTATCTCAACTAGTTATTTATGTTTTTTACCATTATATCAATTTAGACCCTGTAAAACAATGTCAGAGCTTATATTTTTTAATTAAAGCCCAGAAATATGATGCCTTATTTCTCCCTAGTGTTGTTACCATAAATTGCATATTATACCATAAAATGCAAGATTCAGATGACTGATGTAATATTTTTGATTTGGTTTTTACAAAGTTCACTTCACAGACAGATGTTGATAACCTTTTTGGGAGGCAGAATATATTTGGTACCTAACAGAGTCAGACCCTCACACAAGGCTCATTTGACTCTTTCATGGCCCTTATGAAAGCTTACATTTTGTGAAAGACTTTGAGGAACCTTAGGCAGTGTGTTAGTGAAATATCAGGCTAAATGAACAAAAAGAAACTATTAATATATGCTAATGTCATCATACTGTTTCCATTATCATACCATATCGAAATGTCCATCGTGTTATGATGCATGAGCATGAGAAGAGCTTGTGTTATAGTCATACTGTGCATATATACAGTTCCACTGAAACTGATGGGATTACTTACATAAGAGAAATTCATGGCTAATTCCTTGCTGAACTGCAGACCTTACCTTCTATAGATCGTGTTAAAATACATTGCTCATCTTGACAACAGATTCTTATATAATCAGGCCAAAAATAAGTTTTTTCAGACACCTCCACAACATGCCCAAGTTCTTACATCCTGAGTATCCTAGACAGCCTCTACTAGGACTGAAATACTTTCTATTAAGCAGACTGTTAAAATATACTACTATGGGTTTGTTTGTTGCTTGGTTTGTTTTTTTTTTTGTTTGTGGCTTCTGTTGAACTGTAGCCCAGGTAAAAGTTCTATAGGTCTGTCTGCAGTTACATAAAGTTATTTTGAATGCAGTGTACATAGCCACAGAGTGCTGATATTTGATTGAAGTCTACATCTTTTGCTTTGTATGGTTAGTTCTTTAAAATCTCTCCAACACCTACTTTTAACCTGTAATGTGTGTATTCATGTACACAAAATATTTAAATCCTTTTAAAAAATAATCTCAGTGAATCCTAAGTACTTATTTACCTAAGTAAGTAACTAAACCACTTCCACAATTATCAATAAACACAAAGAAATACTCAGATTTCAAGATCAGTAGCTGTTTATCATAAGCTGTTTAATGAATGACTATTTAAATCAATAAGCCTGATAAAAAACCCTGTGTGGTCATGCCTAAATAGAGTGCAAGTGATTCTCATATTACAGGGTAATAATGGGGGGAACAGATCTTTCAGGCACACTCAGAATACGATCTAATAAAAACTTGCAATGAGATATGAATTCTTCTGCCTCCTGATGCCATGACTGATACTTCCTAATACTTATAGCTGATAACAAACATTGGTCTTGAACAATTTTTGTACTTAGAGGTCAATCAGGGTAAAATAAAACCCCAACCAAGCAGAAAACCAAACCAAACCAAAACAAAAACAGAATAGCAGCATACCTGGATAATTATCTGTGAAGGATCTCTGTATTTGAAGCTAATGACAGCCTCGAAGATGGCAGCAGCTCCTTCTGGCTTTTGCTGTCTGCTACTGTACATTAGACTCTCAGTTTCACTAAAAATTAGCCAAAGCTTCTGTAACCAACTACTAATTTGAGAACATGAATGCAAACATAATAGAATTCACCTTTTGTGACATATCTCTCTTTTCTAATACTTCCTTTTAGGCTGACTTTTTCTTTCCTTTTTATCACATTATCTAAATGGGAATATCTGTTTAAAGAGCAGTGTGGAATGTCCAAAATTATGATAAAAGGTATAATTTTTCAGCAAGTAAAGGTCAATTATACTAAGTCATAAAGCTAGATGACTAAAGTAAGGTTAATTTAACTGGGTCTAGTAAATCTCTACTCAATAAAAGGAGTAGAAATCTAAGAGGAAAGGAAGAAATAATTGAATGAGAAATGTGTACTACAATATTATCATATCTTACATAAAAATGTAGCAATAGGGATAATGCTAGTTATGGGAAAAATTACCTTCCTGGCATGGATAAAGTTGTCTCTAGATAATGATGAAGACTAGACAAAAACACGAATCTGACAGCTCTGAGTCCTAAGGGAAGAGTTTGAGGTAATAGAAAAGGTTTTGTCTTTATCAGGCCAGAAGCACAATTGAATACTCCAGTGAGTATTGCACACATTAAGAGTGCAGAGGGGAAGGAATACATTTGTAAATACCAAAGTTATTATTTAGAGCATGGGTATATATTTCAAGGTAAAATTCACAGATTTTAAATACATATGGAGTCACATACTAGCACATTAGTTGTGAAACATTGCTCCTTTCCCCATATGAACTAATGATTGATGGGCAAAGGGGAAATTTGAGCTTTTGGGCTATACACTAGAATGCATAATGCATTACATTTTCCAATTATGCTTATCACCTAGTGGAAGGTCACCAGCAAGCATAAAATTGAAATGCTCTGATTGAGCATGCTGTACATGATTTCCCATTTGTGATTTGTTTTTTTTCCCCTACCTGCAATTTCCCATTATGCATGGTAGTTTTCACACTGTATTCATAAGATACAGGTTTATTTTTGTTCTCTTACTGATTATTTATGATTATTCCTCATATCAGGAGATCTGACTAAAATATCGATGAAAACAACAGACCAAAGTTTGCAGCTTTGTTGAATTTTATGATGATTTTAGTAATCATTAGAAGATCTTACACATTAAAAGAAACTTTCATTCAAATATGAGAGTGATGTTAGGTATTGTTTATTTTTCTGACAGTTAGAGAAAGATTAGCAAATTTTATTTTGCATTATGACAATTTCCTTAATAAATTAATTTTTAAAAATGTTAGTTGTTCAATCACAAATTTAGTCTTTGGGATATATGCTGGCCACCCAGGGGAAAATTAATTACATGAAGTCAATAGATTCACGGCCTATTCAAGTGTGCACAAAACTGACATTCAATGCTGAAATAAAAAGTTTGTTAGCCAGAAACTCCTTCTTGGTTTCCCTAAATCAGTCAAAAATATTAGTAGAGACAGATGACAGTTGTTGCTTTTCACAAAGACCATGGAAGAGACACAGGCCATTGTTAGTGTAATATGCTTGGTAAGAGTAGCTTGATTTAAGTCTACCACTAATAGCAGAGGTTCTAAATGTCCAGTTTTCATTCTCCAGGCAGATGACTTAAAAAATATTGCAACCAGCTGGCCCTGGCCAGATTCCTGTTGGACTCCTGAGCCATGAAGAATGATCCTAATCACCAGAGTTGAAAGAGAAGAAAATACAAAAACTAGTGAATGCTGGCATTCCACTTGTGTGTCTAGTTTGCATGTTTATGTTTATGTTTATGTTTATGCTTATGCTTATGCTTATGCTTATGCTTATGCTTATGCTTATGTTTATTGTTTTGGTGGGGCTTTTTGTTGTTGTTGTTATTGGTTTTTGTGCTGGGAAAGGTTGTTTAGACAAGGAGAGTGTCCTGCACTTCAATCACAACAATCCCAGGCAGTGCCACAGGCTGGGGAAAAAGTGGCTGGAAAGTGTCCTGGTGGAAAAGAACTCTGGGGTTGTGGTCAACAGCCACCTGAACCTGTGCCCAGGTGGCCAAGAAGGCAAATGGCATCCTGGCCTGTATTAGCAATGGTGTGGCCAGCAGGACCAGGGCAGTGATTGTCCCCCCTGTACTTGGCACTTGTGAGGCTGCACCTCAAATCCTGTGTTCAGTTTTGGGACCCTCAAAGAAAGAAAGACATTGAAGGGTTGGAGGAAGTACAAAAATAAGACGACAAAGCTGGTGAAGGGTCCAGATCACAAGGTTTACAAGGGGCAGTTGAGGGAGCTGGGGATGTTTATCCTAGAGAAAAGGAAGCTCAGAAAAGGAGGCTCTTATCACTCTACAACAGAAAGGTGGTTGGAGCCATGTGAGGGCCAGTGTTTTCCCCCAAGTAATGACTGATAGGACAAGAGGACATGGCCTCAAGAAAAGGCTTAGATTGGATGTTAGAGAAAGTTTCTTCACTGAAAGGGTTGTCAAGCATTGGAATGGGTTGCCCAGGGAAGCGGTGGAGTCACTATCTGAGGAGTTATTTAAAAGATGTGTAGATGTGGTACTGAGGGACACAGTTTAACAGGGGGTTGAAGGTTAATGATCTTATGGGTCTTTTCCATCCGAATGATTTCATGATTCTATATAAGCAGTTTATGCTGGTAAATATTAATTTTACTGAATTTCAGAAACGAAGAGTATTATCTTTGTTGCAGCAAGATTATTTGTCTTTGTTGAGTTTTGTGTTTCAAGCACAATTAAGGACTAAGCCATATACCTGCTCCTTATCTGTTGACCAGCTCAACCTGCCTTTTTCCATTGAATGAATTTTGATGGGCACTATGCTGTGTTTTTTGCTAAGACATAAATTATTGTGTCAAGTAGAACTATTTACAACTTCACAATGAGTTTTCAACTTTTGCTCTCTTCAAATCTTATTTTGAGCATTCAAATGCTCAGAATGGTGTGTTCTACATTATTCAAACCTCTCCTGCTTTTCTTGCAATGTTTCAATTTTTGTTTTTAAAAGAAGATAGAAAAATTCATTCTAATGACAAAGATATTTCATTTTATATTGAATAAGATGCTTTTCTTCAGCTCATACAAAAATATTTTTTTTGTATTTAATTTGATGAGAGAAAAATCAAAGTTTTTCCATCTTCAACACAAATATTTTTTCTCATCACATCTTGCATCCATCATCAAGTCTAAATTAATGTGTGTTATCCATGTTTCAAATATAAAACAAATTTGAATTTAAGGCAAAGGCAAACAGCTGGTTTTTTTTGTTTGGTTTTTGTAGAATAGAAATTATAGGGATGAGCTCCTGGTGCAAAGTGAAATGATTGTTTTGGGACCTAAGATCCCTCTTTTGGCTTAGTCTCTAAATAACTTGTCTCAGCTTACGTTTTAAATCTGACGAAGTAAGGGACTTAAAATAGTTCCAGAATTATTTTGATAATACTGTAACCCTTCTTGCTTCTTGTTGAAGCTTGTGAAGGTTGTTTCAGGTAGCACTTATGCACACTTCTGTCATACCTTTGAACCTTAAATATGGTGGAATTAGCAGGAGATTACATAAAACCTGTGGTGGAATCCAGCCTGAAGTTTCACCTTTATTGAAAGTAGCCAATTTCCCTCTTTATTAAATGGAATCACTTTGTCCTCCCTGTAAAACAGACTATTGTGAAATATTAATCCAGGTAGTAGAAATAAATAAAGTGAGATGTTCACAGTATGACATAGCAATATAATCCTATTATGTAGACTAGATGCTTCAAGAAATAAACATTAAACTAATGGCTTTTATTAGTAAACAGGTGACTTAACTTATCGTTACACTTAATTATATCTGGCATCTGCAATATTCAATTATGTCGGCACTCATTACCCAAGTAAATACTCATTAAAACAAATATCTATGCTACAAATAGGAATTTACCTCACTCTTTCTATTGCAAAAATCTAAGACTAGAAAAATCTCAAGAAAGACGAGCATCAAGAGCCACCTAGTAGACTAAGATAAATTTGAGAAAACATGTTACAAAGAGACAGTGAGAATATTTGCATGCAAGACATTGTAAAGCACTTATAAGGGAAGGACCATGGACTTTGGAAATGGGGATGAATTCTTTTAGTCCCGCTAAAACACAATCAGTAAAAGATGAAAGATACAATTGTCAGTTGAATAAACAATAACTAGCAAATAATAAACAATAACTAGCAAATATGTCCTCTGGGTTGCCTAATTCTAGAGCAAGTGTCAGAGTTTTGCATCTAATTAAGAACTTCAGACATGACCAACTTTTTCTATTTCACCTAACCTGGCTTGCAAGACATCAGTATCAATATCAAATATCAAGTTTAAAGAATTGACTTCGAAACTTATGAACATATTATTTGCAAAGTATACATTTTGGTCACAGTGGTGGCAGATGTGCCCACATAATTGTGTATTTTTTAAAGCATCCCAGCACTCTCAGAGGCTAGTTACTATAACATATGCTGCTAGAATAATTGCTTTAAAAGACACATATGTCAGTAGTAGGTGCAGATACACATTTTCACAAATAAACAAAAATCTTCATATAAGACATCTTTCTTAGGTATACAATTACATTCCATTTTATGTTGGAGTTTATATGAGGTCACACTTATTCTTAGTTGAAAATGGAATTGGAAGAAGCAACTACTTCTTTTCTAGCACTTGATCTCATGAAGAGTGCGTTCAACCAGCAAACCTCTTAAACACATACTTCGGTTTAAAAGGTAAAACACAATCACCCCAGTACAACTCTGGACATTTAGTGACTTGCAGCACCTAACCCTTATGTTCCACAAGTAGCAAGCATTATATATTATTTAGCCTTTATGTGAGGAAGAAAAAAGATACATGGGTCTGTTAGTGACTTTCGATGTATACTGCAAACATTGCAGCTGCACTATTTTTAAAGCTTGGCTTATTTTTGCAGCTGAGTGAAAGGTACTGCTTAGTTTACAATGCATAACAAATCCAATTAAGGGAATGGAGCTGCTGGAATTCGTGTTACACTGAGATCAAAACTAGCTTTGCTAAACCATGTAATTTTTTCCAGTAAGCACGGAACAGAGACATTTACATGCATTAAAAGGAGTTTCTCTGTGCAATAAATGTTAGACATTAGCCATTATCTTCTTTTAGTGGTGTATTTGTCATTCATGTGAAAGATTTGAATAATTGTGTAGTGAATGAATCTCAAGAAGAACACCAATTACAGGTACTGAGGGAAATATTGGAATTCTGAATAACATCTTTTTCATTTATTGTCACTGTACACAGCATTTGTATTGTTTATGAATGTGTCTCTAAACATTTCCATTTATCCATACTCTGTAATGACCACAGCTGTAGCTGGCTCTTTCACAGTGAATTTGGTACTGATATTTCCTCTCTCTTCAGGGAAAAGAAAAAAGAAAAAATGAGGGGTGCACCTTCAGGCATGGAAAAGGAAGCATAGCAAATGCGAAGAATTTCTTGCATGCCTAAGAATTTTGACTTGGTATTTGGATGAGATGACATGGAAAGGTAGGAAGGACGAGAGATAACATATCTAAACCCATTTGTACAATTTGAGATCCCCTGTTCGTTCCAACTGTCTCCAGGCAACAACAGCAAAATCTCTTGAGTTAATGTACCAAAAAATAAACCTTTCCTTTTTTTTTTTTTTTTAAATAACCTTTAAAAGAGGAATCCAGAAGGCAAGAAAGGAAAGATAAAGAGATCTCCTTCTGTTAGTTTAATACATTTGTGATTCTCTTAGGTATCACAGGGACAATCTTGATTTAGAAGTGTAGATGATAAGGAGAAGATGCTAAATAAGGTATGCTTTCCTCAGATGAACCAAGGTGAATTTTCTGCTATGGAATCCAGCATAAATTAAAGATAATACATTAGTAATAATTTGTGTTTCTTTAGGAATACTGGTGCTAGGAAAGAGAGGGAGACATCTGTGTATTTTTAATGAGTTTCAGTTTACTTTTGAAATTTGTGAAAACTCTTTGAAGTGGATTGGAGATTAGGAGTTTTGACATACCTACTTAAGTCCATATTTTTTTCCCCTAAAGTCTTCTTATCTGCAGACAAACAAACAAACAAATAAGCAAGTAGATTTTATTTTATGAACAAACAAGTCAGTTTTATTTATGGATACACAACACTTTGGATCTGTACACACTGCTGTATTTATGGGTTTAGCCATTCACTTAGACGAAATCTATCAAAGTACTTTAGGAAAATATTAACATTGTTACCTTACACAAAAGCAGGAAGGACCACTTAAAAATATATTCACAAGCCTTTTTTTCTCCTGTAGTTTTAATATGATTTTTAAATTAATAACTTAATATCATATTCTACTGGTTAAATGATAAGAAGCACACACGAAGAAAGAACAGAGAAACAATGGCAAGAGGACTAACTCAATTACTTTCTTCAGGTGCTCCCAGGCCATCTGTATTTGATGCATGGAAAGAGAAAGTTTGGTATGGTACAGGGCTTATTTTAGCCTCCTTTAGGGAAGGAACCAGAGGAAGAAAAATGTGGTATTTAGTTGTGTGTAGGAACAAGTGTGGGAAATACAGGGTTTGTCACATAAACAGTTTATTGGTCAACACATTTGTCCATCCACAACCTGCCCTCTGCCTGATCACCTCAGTTTGTCATATCTCCTTATTATCTTCTTCACCAACTGTTTTTCAATAAGGGATTCTTCAGTCTGTGTGCATAAGGGGGTCAGTTCAGATGTTTGAGCGAATGTGTGAACAATAAAAAAGGTCAAGCTGGACTAGCCAGTTAGCAGGGTGAGTGTCCTGAGAGCCGAGAGCGTGGGCTCTGGGGGCCTCAAAGGGACACCTCTGAGTGAGGAAGTACTTCTGTCTCCCGGGTCAAGAGCACAGGTAGGTTGGCTGTGGGGTCAGAGCGTGTGTGTGCGAGTGAAGGGGGCTGTACCAGCCCCTGGAGTGGCACTGGGGCTTTGGGGGCTTGTATTCCAGAAGCCAGCAACTGGAGATACTGGAATCAAATAACAGAATGAAAGTTTGAGCCCAGTTTCTGGATGCACCCACCTTTTACCTACACACATAAACATTTTTGCACAGTCAGAACTCCATCCTGCTCAGTCAAAATGGGGAGGAGAATGAGAGCATTGGTGCTTCTGGTGTTCATGCGAGTGCTCTGTGTGCCTGCAGTGGTCTGTGGCCAGACTCTTGTATATGTATATATTGGCATATTTTGTGGGTAACATAAACTACTTGTTAGGTATTCACACTCAGACTCATTCCTGAAGAGACTGGTGACTAATTAGACTAGAAGGAAGCCAGACCCTAGAGACTGTCACAGAAGGTCTGGGAAATGCAGGAGGGATCCTCCAGGTTTCCAAACTTGTCTGATTGCGTAATCTCTACATCACTAAAGATAGAATACCACCTGCAATTCAGAGAACTGATTTTTTTTCCAGATCTTCTGTCACCCAGGGTGCTTCCATTAATTTTAGCTGCATGACTGCAAAGTCAATGTAAAGTTGGTTTGTCTTTTTATAAATGTGTAAAGGTATCCAGAAATTACTTTTTTCCCAAATCTTAACAGCTTTAAAATTCTTTTTAGCTGACTGTAAGTGTTAGGATTTTATTGGCTTGTCAGTTTTTGCAAGAACAGACAAAACCAATAATGATGAAAAAGAAGCAGGAATATAGATTTTTATGCTCTTTTGGCAGCCTTTGTTCTTTAGATTTTTGTTTAAGGTATGTTTTCAAATCAAATCCTTTCTTCATGCTACTTTAAAGTAAGCTCATTATACCCAACACAAATTCTCAAGAAATAAGAAAACATAATCACCTGCATTTTACAAACAGGGTCAAATCAATAAGGGAGTTCCAAACCCTGAAATTAGGTGTCCTCCTTCACAAATGAAGTCCTGCTTCATTTTCAATTTATGACCTTTGCAGTGGGTTATTGCGTGCTTTACAGTAGTAAAGTTCAGCATAAAGGAGGCAGCATGTCTATGCCAGCTTACAGATTCTTTTGTCATATCTTTGAGTCTGCTTTATCTGTTTGTTCTAGAGAGATGCCCATAACCAAACCTATCATACCCATCAAAAAAAACCAAGGATTATGCTGTCTGAACAGCAGACACTTCAGCAGGCACCCATGAGGGAGTAACCATAGGAAAACTGAAGTGTTTGGTGCTAAATTTGATCTCATCTACGTCCTCCCTCAAGTCAGTATGAACTGCTCCTATTCCATTCCAGACATACCTTTACCCTCTTATTTTCTAAAGCCCACCAGTGGCAGTGATGGCCCTGCTTCATCTGTTGTCCATGGGTCTGACTTTCTGTACCAAAACACCGCTTCATTTCTCCAAGTTTCCATGAATCTTTTGTTCTGAAGTTTTCCAGTTCTCATAGCAGAAAGAAAAAGAAGGAAAAAGACAGCTATTTCACCTGCAACAGCCTCTTTTGTACTTGAATAGTATTGTCTTTCCTTTTTTTCCTTAGACTTAACAATGCATAACTTTAAAATAAATGATATATAATATATTGCTCCTCCTGTGTAAGTACATCGTGCCTCAGAATGATTTTATGCTTTTTCCAGAGCCTTTTTTTCCTATCTGGCTTAAAGTATTGTCATATTAATCAATGTGAAAATCCATCCTATAGTAAAGATGCAGACATATGCATACAACTTCTTATATGCATACAACTTCTGTATACGTATATATATATATATTAGTTGCTTGTTATCTTCCCTATGTTTACAAACTAGATATTTGGTTATTGGTTTTGGAGTTCTTTTGAAGCTGTAATCTATAATCCTTGAAATATTCACCTTCGATGTGCTGAAGATCAGCACAGTATTTTTCTTTTTTGATCCTTTTACCATTCTCCATAAATTCTCAAGTATAAGTGATGTTATTTCAGAGATTATTTAAGCTATTTGCATATTAGCCTAATGAGAAAATCATGAGACCCAAGCAGTCTGAAAAACTAAGTATTGTCTTTTAATTTTAATTTTCTCTTTGTAGAACTCTGCATTTGTTGTTTGTACTAACTGAGTTATTTTTAATTGGGAAAATGTGCCCTAAATGATACTTATGCTGGTTGTTTTTTACCAAGTTTTCCCCCTTGTGGAGCAGTGACCAGTTACTATTTGATTTAATTTTTTTCTCTTATTACTGTGGACTTGATTTTTGCTACTTTGGGTATCTCTTCCTATCTGAGCCCCGTTTCATATGTGTTAAATGAAATTCCAAGTGGTTCCAAGGATATTGGTTGGTTTTATTTTTCATTCACTCATTTTCTCATGCTTTCCCCTTGCTTTGGAATCAATGAAAAGTACCAGATTTATCCAAGTGGGTCTCTTGCTGCATCTCTTTGCTGTCATAGTTTACAGGAATGCCCTAGAAATATTTTGTTTTGGAAAATACCAAAAGAATACCATTATGCTTTTTTTTCTCTTTGACTTTCTTCATGTGCAGTGTCTCATATGATTGGATCCATTTATTGGCAACAATTTTCCTGACATTTTCATCAAGAATCACAATAGGTTTTGAAGATCATTCCCTAACTATCTTTCATTTCTTAAACAATTCATCCCTACTGATGAGGAATAAAACTACAGAAATTTTCCCCCTATCTGCTCTGTTTCTTTTTATAGCTTCTCTGTCACTTTCCATAGTGTTGGACACTAGCCGTAATTGACCTAGAGTATATTTTTGGTTTCTAAGTCTAAATCTCTTAAAATAAAGAGTGCTTTGAAATATTCAATTGCACTGAAGTGTGATTGTTCATAATAATAAGCTGTTAGAATGGATCCTATCAAATTTATTCTAAATACCAGAGCATTCTAGGAGTCATTCCCATTAAGCAGTTTCATGCAGTCACCCTGTTCTGGAGAAAGAGTTACTCACAGAGATATGACATTTTTGTGCCAGCTGGTCTTAGTAAATGAATCTATTTACTATTATCAAATGCATTCATAGAATCACCACACTGAATTATACCTACATTTTGAATTGTACTTGATTAGTTCTCAGAAGCTGCTTATTTGGTCATTCTTGCCTTTCCTTTCATGAATACAGAAAAATTCCTTATTTTAACAATGTAGAAATATTAGATGCATCGATGTCCAGGGATTGCTCAGATTGCAGCGTGTGGCAAAACATCCCTGTGGTTGTATGGTTCTTCCTTCCTTCACTCTGATTTTGCACAGAAGCTGACTGAGATTTGTGGTTTTGGCACCAGATGAACTCATCGTTTACCATCCAAATTTTTTATCTTTCCTGTAATTACAGTGCTTCACAATAAAATATCTATTACAGATTATCTCTTGCTTTTACTGCTTTATTGATAAAATTTTGAAATATTATTGTCCTCTAGACAATAACTTTGTCTCTTTACCATGGTCTATAATTAATCATACATCAGAAAACACATCAATGAGAAATTCTTCCTCAATTTCAGTAGGGAAATAAAACAACAAAACAATATTAGGGCCAAAAATGGATGATCCCCAGTGTTCTGAGTGCAGTTTGCTTTATAGACTCTATTTGCTGAGAGAAAAAAAGTAAAACTTTGGAGTAACTTTGTAATATATATAGTATAATGCATTTACACAGTATTAAACATGTTTTGGTATTTGTTAAAGCCATTTTTGCTGACTGGATGATTCAAGTACTGATTATTTTTTGTATAGAACAACAGAGGGATAAAAAGTACCCTCATAGACGTGCTAAGCCAGAAGTCCTGATTCAGCAGAGTAAGTAAAAAATAGTAACAGGACTTGTATGATTAAGGAAGGCTATGTTCTCTAGCCAATGTGTAGAATAAAATGAGATAATTACTAATTTATCTCCTTGTTTTGAATCTCCAGACAAAATGGCTGAAACACATTTATAGCTGTTTCAGTTGGGGGAAGTTCTCATCATGGTACCTGAGGGAAATTCAGATTCAAAGATTCAGAAATGCAGTGAGATACTGGAGTCTTTCCACTCTTATAACATTCCTGAGAAGCGTCACATTAATTAATGTTTACATTAAGCATTTTTTAAACACCATAGTGATAAAGGATCCAAGTAGTTACAAATTAGAATTATCAGCTGCCCTTTTTCTCTCTGACTGTAAGTTAGTCAAATAAGATTGAAGGTTTTAACTAGGGAAATTATTTCAACAATATATGGTACTTGCGGCAAGTTGCACTTGCAGTAGTATAGCTGAATACTTGGGGTTGCATTTCAGACGTTTCAGGTTTTGGAAAAGTGTTTCCAACTTTTTCACAGAATCACAGAATCATTAAGGCTGAAAGACACATTCAAGATCATTTAGTCCAACTATCAACCCAGAACACCATAATCACTCCTAAACTGTATCATCTGTGCAATGTACAGATGCCCTTTGAACAGTTCAGAGATGGTAACCCCACCACTGCCCTGTGCAACCTATTCCAATGCCTAGCCACTCTTCCAGTGAAGAAAACTTTTCTAATATCTAACCTGAACCTCCCCTGGTGCAATTTAAGGCCATTTCCTCTTGCCCTTTTGCTTGAGAAATGGTAGAAGAGACCAGTCCCCACTCAGCCACAACCTCTTTTCAGGTTCTTGTAAAGAGCAAAATGGTCTCCTCTGAGCTTCGTCTTTTCCAGGCTAAGCAACTCCAGCTCCCTCAGCCACTCCTCATCTGGCTTATTGTCCCAGACCCTTCACCAGCTCCACTGCTCTTCTCTGGACTCTCTGCAGCACCTCTGTCCTTCTCGTAGTGAGGACACAGGACTTGAGGTGTGATCAGGGAAAGAATAATTTCCCTGTCCTTGCTACAGGCCAAAATGCCATTTGTCTTCTATTAATATGAAACATAATATAAATTATATTTGCTGATCAAAAGCAAATCAGGAATTTTTTTTAGTTCTGATAGGGTTTAGAAAAAGAGTGCTGAGGCCTAAATGTCTCCTCAATAACATGCATTTGTTAAATTCAGAAAATATCTGAGTCTTGAATGTTACTAGATGCCCTTGACAGAAAAAGGTGTAATGAGATGATGAAATTTGGTGCCTGATATAAAGGCGTTTCAACATAGGGCATGATCAAAATTTTATACAGGTGAAGTTGACTACTTTCAAGCTTTAACAAAGAGAAATTGGAAGTAATATAATAATAAAAGCAAGTTCAAGGTCACTTGCTCAGGCGTTAATAGGAAAATACACAATAAACTTGGGCAGAGTAGATGAAAATGACAGAGGAAGAAAAGGATCTGTCCATTTTGATTAGTCAAAGAACATCTCTGAGATTCAACATGATGAAAACTGAAGTTTAATAATTATGCATGTCGTATGGCCATAGAGAAAGTAATGGTTATCCCTGAGCATAACATATCAGGTGTTACTAAAAGATTAGAGAGAAACACGATGTATGTGCTTGCCATGAGTAAATTTAGACTAGAAGTTAGAAGAAATTCCTATGTTATAAAGCAGTCAGGATCATCCTTTGAAATGCTAGAGGTGGTAAAAAAGAAATGTGTTTCTAGATGGAATTAAAACAGCTAATGAAAACAATAAGATGCAATATTTGATGATGCTAGAGGCTATTTCCAGTCCTATGTTGTGCCAGTGTTATTTTTCAATGAATAAATTTGAGATAAAAATAAAAACATGTTATAAAGTCCCTCTTATTATTGTGGTTGCTATATGATAATTTTGATTTTTCTATTATTCCACCCAAAGTATCTTCAAAGACTGTTAGATGCGGCAGTTAAACAAATAACTACACTTCCTGTCCCTGATGTCCTTCAAAAAGAAAGTATCTAATTTTTTTTACAGTTTTGAACCTACTCTACTGTGTGTCAACTGCTTACAGAGTAACCAGGTGGTTGGTAGGTTGACAGCGATGATGTTAATGATGTCTTCTGCACCTGACTACAAGGTCCTCCCCGCCATTTAAGAAGCCCTGCTTGCCTGTGGTCACTGAAATCTTTCTAGACTTAATGGATTTTCAGCTTTATTTCTGGAGAATATCAAAGTTAGATACTTCTTGCGGTGAAACCATGTCTGGCATATTTAGTCACTGTGTGAAATCATTGGCCTGGATATCCTTTACGACTTTTTCTATGGTGTTTTATTGGCAGACACTTCTCAATATAGTGTTTTCCAATAACACTTTCCTTCTGTAAAATTGAAAGTTTTCGTATGAAAATTGTTTTTCTCTATTCTGAAATGCTTATGAGGTTCTTGGTTATTCCTAGCTGAAAGAAATATTAAACTATTAGCACTGAAAATGGGAAAATGGGAGTTGGGAAGTGATGATAAGGCTGCATTAGTGATATTTGGAAACAAGATGCAGGATGGGAGTAAAAGAGCAGGATTAGAAGTAGGAAATAAAAGAATGAATAGTAAAGGCACCAAAAGGGTTTTCCTTCTGCCTGGTGCTCTAATCTGTAGTATTATGGAATGGTAAATTCTAGCCTGCCTCTAAAAGGGAAATGGGATAAAAAAAAAAGCAATTGTTTTGTTTTTACTTCTCCTGTAATCATCATTATTTTGTAAAAAAAGACAATTATTTCTAATCTAGACCAGCTTTCCAGATTTTCCCTTAAAAATATCAGGAATTTATAAAGACTAATCTGAGTCTTGAAATAAAGATTTTGTTTTATAGAAGTTACACTCATTTTGAAATATTAGTGAATAGGAGAGATCACTGCATATCCCAGACAATGTGAAAGTACAAAGCGAAAGGGCAGAGAGGAAAGAAGAGGACACTTTCAAATTTTCATAAATCTAAAGACTATTTCAGTTTAAAAAAATGTTGAATTTCAGCAGAGTCATTTAGCTGTCAGAGCAATGACTGCTGTGGGTGCATATTTAATCCTACAGAATTACTGTTTCTGATCTTGTATGCAAAAATTCATAAATGATTACTGCAATAATTTATTTTTAATATTAGCATTTACAATTCCATGCACTTGCTGATTTTTAAGCTTATTTTTAATATACAGAGTGTTCGGTACATTTATATATTCCATGACACTTTTTCCTGATGATTTCAGGAATGTAATTCCCTTTCTTATCCTGCATCAAAGTCCTAAAAAACCATCTCTGGCTATTTGAAACCTGAGTTCTAGCACCGAAACCCAGGTGGTGGAGCCTCTGGGAAAGCATCTTTAAGAAAGTGTAATGAATAACGAGAAGACAGAGGAGGAGGGGAGAAAGAGGGAGAAACAGAACTATGAACACAAAAGGAGGAAGCAGGGTAGGAGATATTCCAGGCACCAGAGTAGAGTTTTCCCTGCAGCCTATGGGAAAGACTGCAGTGAAGCAGATAATCGTAATGCAACCTGAGGAGGAGTATGCTGGAGCAGCTGACACATTCCCAGGAGGAAGTACATCCCACAGAAAGTGCATGTGGGAGCAGGGGAAAAGTGTAAGGGGAAGGAGAGGCTGAGAGGAGCTGCTATGGGCTGAATCACTGCCATCCCTCTGCACTGCTCTCTCATTTTATATTCTTCCCCTTTTCCTATTGAGAAGCAGGAGAGGATGACAGAGCAGGCTTCTGGCCCTTAACCAAGGCTAACCTGCAACTTTGATTTTTTTCCCCTTTTTCTCAAAAAAGTATGTTTTTTGGGATTTTGTAAGCTTCAAAATCATCTTTGATTACCTCATATAAAGAAAAGGCTGAGTAGACTTTTTATAATCCTCCACATTTCAGATCAGCTTCATGTCCAGCTGAACCTTGGCCACACAAATTTTCTCCTGCAGTGGCTATCAGCATCTTTGCATTCTTCCCATGTCACTTGACCTTGCTTCCACTGGACACACACCTTCCTTTTCTGCCTTATTTCCAAGAGAAGATTACTCTTCAGCCAAACTGGCCTTCTGTGTTGCCAATTTGACTTTTGATATTTGGGAATTGTCTGCTCCTGTGCCCTGAGGAGATGATATTTAAAAAGTGTCCAGAACTGATGGACCCCAGTACCTGCAAAAACATTTTCCCTGAGCAACATAAAGTCAGGTCTCCTCATGTCCAGAGCTGAGGTTTTGCTGTCACTTTTCCTTCTGTAAACAGAGAATTTAAACTTGATTTCTTTGTGGTCACTGTGGACAAGACAGCTGTCAATTTCGACTTCTCTCACAAGAAGCACTAGACACCAGATGTAGGAAAGTGTCTTCTGAGCTGGCTTCCTTAGGATCTGTTCCATAAAGTTGTCAAACAGGTTTTTTTAGGGTTTTTCTGGCCTGGGTTTTATCAGCTGTGTGATATTCCCAGTTAATTTCTGGCAAGTTGAAATCTGTCATAAGGACAAGGACAGTCGACTTGGAAGTATCCCTTAATTCCTCAAAGAATAATTCATCATCCTCATCATCCTGACTAAGAGTTCTGTGGGAAACTCCCACAATGACATCCACATTATTTGTTTGCCCCTTAGGTTCTCAACTGTGCCACTGTCATCTGTGACCTTCATGCATTCTAGACCTTCTCCTACATACAGTGCCCCACCTCCATCTCTTCTGTCCTGCCTACCACTCCTGAAGAGCCTGCAACCATTCAACCACTCCAGTCAGGGGACTCATCACACCAGGTTTCAGTCACACCACAGAAAGGAACCTGTGGGTCCTGGTGGACGGCAAGTTGAACATGAGCCAGCAGTGTCCTGGCAGCCAGGAGGGCCAACCCTGTCCTGGGGGACATCGGGCACAGCATCACCAGCCAGGCAAGGGAGGGGATTGTCCTGCTCTGCTCTGCACTGGGGCAACCCCACCACCTCTCTGTGGTGACCAGTGACAGGGCCTGAGGGAATGGCCTGAAATTGTGTTGGAGGAGGTTCATGTCGGATATTAGAAAAATCTTCACCCACAGTGGGTAGGTCACTGGAACAGGCTCCCCAGGGTCATGGTCACAGCACCAGTCTGACTGAGCTCAAGAAGAGTTTGGGCAAAGCTCTTGGGCACATGGTGTGACTCTTGGGGAGGGTCATGTGCAGAGCTGGTCCTTGAGGGTCTCTTTCAACTCAGCATATTCTGTCATTCTGTGATATGGAAATCTTTCTCTGAATACTTACTGTTGACTGTTTAAAAAGGGACTGTTTATGTAGTCCTGTCAGTGCTCTGCTCTTTGAAAATCCATCAATATTTCACTTAAGAATGTGTTTAAAAACCACAGAAATAAATGCTGATTTTCCCAAATGCTTAGGTGAACTGGAATATGGTATTGCAGAAATGTGTCACACATTACAAATAAAAAAAAATTAATATACTTTTTTATTCCTGTCATATCGCTGCTGCATTGAATAGAAGTTGCAGGTTTTTCTATGCTTCAGTGTTTATTCCAGAGTGAATTGAACCAATGTTCTGAATACACAGTTACACAGGCTACCGCAATGGATTTCAGTGTGACATTTCACCACTGTATTTTATATACACAATCTAATTTTTATAGGTCTCTCTTAAGTTAACTCAGTTTTACCACCATGAAACTACTACCTACATAACATTAAATTTGAAAAATAACTTGCATGAAATACGATCCTTATGCGTGGTACTTACCACAGTAAATATAATCTTCTTTGTTACAGGCCGATTGTCACAGTGTAATGGAACTGGGAAGTTTATAAGTAAGAATGGTACAAATATTAAGCACAAACTATTCTTATGTTCTTTTTATTTATTACAAAGAGCAAAATTGAGACAACATAATTTCTTTTTTAGTGTGAATATTTCTTACACAATACCATGTTTTTTCTCTGTCATATAAATTTTGGTTGTTAGGAAGAGGGTTTTTTCACACAGGAAATATTCAAAAAGAAATTAGTCTGTATTGTCAGACCTGAGGGCAATATGGTACTGTGCCTGACTTGCAAAATCACCAATACCAGAGCCTTCAAACAAAGGGGAAGTTTGTTAACAAAAATAGAACTGTATGTCTTTGATAATCCTTTAAATGTTCCACAGTAAATTTTGTGTAATCCCGCATGACACCTCAGCTACCCCACAATAAATCTGCTTTTCCCTATAAGATTAAGAATAATCTTGTATCCCCTTTCTTATCTGTTGAAAAGTTCAGTCTGAACTTCCTCAAGGCTTTGTGCAATTCCTTCAATGGCCTACCAACCAGGAACCTGAATCCTGATCTCTGGTGTTGTCTCAGTTATCTCTTCTACCTTAGAGATTTTATACCTGGGTGTTTAATTTTTTCCTTCTCTCCCTTCTAGTGCCTCATACTAGACTCTTATGCTGAGGATGCAGTAACCAGATATTCTCATAAATCACACACCATTCCACTAAAGTGATCTCCCGTAGTAAGTGTCCAGCTTACGTTTTGAGGCAAAGTACTTAAGCAGTCATTCTCAATTTCCTTATTAGTACTCTGGATATGCTGGAAAAGAGTCCCACAGTTTAATTACACATCCTGAAAGGAAATATTTTATCCTAAAGTTTTTTAAAATCCCTGATTCTTTTGCTACCATTATTTTCTCTTTTTAATTGTGGTATGAGACTGGAAAAAGAGACTCGTATCTTCTGTAGGCCATTCATTATGTGATATGATTACATCATAGCTCTTTCTATGAATGTTCTTTGTAAAAAAACAAAAAAACCCCAATATTTAAATCTCTTCAAATGACTACCTTCCTTCATCTTGGCCTTCATTCATTGTCTCCAGGCTTCCCGTTTCCATATAGTTTTTCTGAGGTAAGGAACCAAGAAAAAAAATGGACCTTCTTGGGACAGGAAACAGGATGTTTAGGTAGCATTTTCTTTTATCCCCAGCTGCCTTATTTGGGTGTTGACAACCTATTCCCTTCACCTGTGCATGGAATCTTCCTTGTTCTTTCAATGCCTGGTAGAAGCTGGTATAATAGATAAAGGCTGGAATCTTGTACTAATCTTTGTCCTAGCACCATGCTGTCCTGTATATGTGTAGTGTTCCAGATGATGCCAAGATATTGATTTATACAAAACTTTGAAACTCTATGCTATTCATCATCTTACTTCTTATGCAGCTTAATGTTTTGTTTGCTTTCTGAGACCAGTTGTAAATTAAGCAAATATCTTTCAATTACTGGAATGACTAATGATTCCTATTTTAAGATAAAGGTAAGCAAGCAGTCTAAGATTTTCTTCATGTATAAATTATTTTGCACTTATTTATTCTAAATATCATCTCTCCATTTGTTTACTTCTAACATTTTACTTAATCCTCTAGTTTGGATTAAGTAAAATAATTTTGTGAACTTCAGATTTTGCTGTTACCTCGCTTGTCACTTACAAAAAGTAATAAGCACTGTGGGATTTCAAATGAAAATGAATGACTTGATAGCAGCCAGCACATTAATACTCTGCTTAGCTGTGCATATCAAAATTTAGGGAACAAGTTTGCCTATTAGTGTAAATTTGTAACTGCATGAAATATGTGAAAAAGAATTGCAAAGCCAAATTATCATTATTGTAATGTCATTTGATTTCCCGAGTTTTTCAGTGTAGAGAGTACAGAGTTTTTCAGGGTTTTTTTAATAAAAAAGTTATAAATTTTGCTGATCTGCTTTGAACAAATCTTTCAAAATGTTTTAGACATCACTCTCTTTAAAAAGAAATCTGTTTTTGCAGACTGGTTTCAGTTCTAATGTGTTTTTCCAA
This sequence comes from Petroica traversi, assembly GCA_025920805.1. Lineage (NCBI taxonomy): Eukaryota > Metazoa > Chordata > Aves > Passeriformes > Petroicidae > Petroica > Petroica traversi. Next base: position 20,513,925 of record JAHLSL010000017.1, read on the forward strand.
ATGTCATGACATGTCATCCAACTGTAAATTAATAATTCCTGATACCACATAACATTCAATCTGTCCTCATTTTCTTAATAATTATCCTGTCCTTTTCCCCTACTAAAATCTTTTGTGGTTCCAGAGCTGACTTTGAAGAAATAGCCTTGGAAGGAGCTCCTGGTATGAGAAGTCCTGACACTGGGTATCTAGAGAATTGCAATCAGCCAAAGATATATAAATCAAATCAATACATTCAGTTGACTTAATTAAGGATGAGACTTGGCTTGTCTTTTAGAAATAGTCAATGCTCTCTAATATTATTCTGCAATTAAATTCCATCCAAAATACATATTTAACATAGGTTTCTGACACATATTCTGAATGTGTTTGTTCTTCCCCTTTAACCAGAGAGAGAGCCTTTCACTTGAAATAATTGAGATTAATAGTAGAGGTAAGATTAATCCTATTTTTGTCACCCATTTGTATACAGGAAGAAGCCATAATTATATAATGGCTAAATATAATATTAAAATGTCCAATTTAGAAAACAGCTCACAATATTTTTGCAGTAAAACACAAGAAAACATATTTTTGAAAAAAGCATGGACATTTTTGAAATTAAAAGCATCTTAGGAATAAGTGACAAACAGCACTTTTCTGTTTATACTAAAGAGCCATGACAGAAGCTCTGATATATATTCAATCTCTTTCAGTAGACCATCATAAGAAAAAAATGGATTTCTTTTTCGAACTAAAAAAAAAATACAGAAAAATCTCTTTTCCTCAGACCTTCAAATAATTCAAGCCACATTTTTACTTAAAACTTACTTTTTCTTGTACTGTCGTGTTTTAGTGCTGAACTGTTCTATAATACAGCAGAGTGCAAACATCTGCATACATGTTGGAAAACAGCATACTTTAACCAGCCTAAAATGAAATAACTCAAGCACTGTTTCTTGAGAAACAGCTTTAAAACAGTGTGTAAAACAGATAGATTTTTGCTTCCATGTCCTCTACTTGCACAGATAACAATCAAGTCTTTTAAAACAAACCCAAGGATGTTATCCTTCACAGGGCACTAACATTCAGAGACTGCATAGCAGAGAGGTCTGGTAAAATACAAACAGGGTAGAGCACAGCTGTCCTTAAACCCATCGTTACTGCCTTTTTCTTTTCTCATAATGGCAACAATCAGTAAATTTTGCCAGCCAATCTCTCCACCCTGGTATCTCAGAGCAAAGTAAGAGTCTTGAAAATGTCTTTAATTCAGTTTATTAGGTCTTATGCTAATATTATATAAAAAAGCCAATGGTTTTTTTTCTAAAATACACATTCAACTCTCAGAGGGCAACATGCTATCCATAGAGGAGGATAATGGTCGAGTACTCTCAGGCTGATAATATAAGCAGTTCTATTGAGGGATAGCTCTCTTGAACTTTCTCTTCCTGCTTGGTAACATAAAAAACAGAGGGCTGAATGCCCTTTCCTATTTTCCTCTTCCCAAACATCTGTCTCTTCAGCCTGTGTTCTGGGTTTTATGATGGACTCCAGAGCAGATGTACCCCCCCTCTGAAGGACTAGATGTTTAACACATCCAGAGAGTGGATACTAGATTTGATGCACTACTAAATTTGATATTTTAAAGTTTATAAGTCTTAATTGCCTAAAATCTTACAACAGGATAGTAGTGGTACACATTTAATTTGGTCTGTCTCTTATATAGACCAGTGTGAGTTTCAAAATCATATTAATTTGCCATAATCAGTAAAGTGTGTATAGGAAAATCATGAACAGTTCTTTTTTAAGGGACAAATAACTATAATTTAAAACATTGCTATTCCAGTGTGAGAGAGAGTTGTATATTTGGCTAATATATATGGAAATGTAAAAATATTCTTTATACTGTCATAAAATTCCCTATGTTTGTTTGAATTTTATAGAAAAAGAACCTAGTGAAAACAGTGAAATTGCCATTAAATAGAAAATAGAACATACTCTTCAGAAAAAAACAAAACAAAACCAAACCCAAGCAATCAGTATCTAAATGTATGTAACTGGGCAAATAAAACTATTGTTGTAGATTGAAGGATGTATGAGCACACACACTTAGCTAGGTGTATCAGATGATATTTATTGTACCCAGAATAAGATTTCAGTGTTTTTTGCCATCAGGACAGTAATGAAGATTCTAAGTTGAATTCTATAACAAAATAACAAAAAAAAAATAATGACCTTTACTAAATTGCCTTCAGCTCACTAGTGTGATTCAATTTGCCATTGAAACACATGGTCTAAAGTGAATATAATAAACATGCTTAGAGAATGAATAGTTTCAAAGTTATTCTTCCACAGAGATGTATTCAGTGAGATGCTCATTAATCAGTGTATTGCCTTGTTTTAATAGAGAAGGTAAGGTAAACCAAGGAAAAGAAACAGAAAGAAGATATAAAAGAAAACAAAAATAAGCCCACAAAACAACTTCTGTACAGAAGCTAGTAATTCCAGATTTTTCTGCAGTCAGCACTTACTATGATTTCTAATATTTCAATGAGGTGCTCTCCTTAGGAAAAAAAAGCATATGACAATTCTTTGACACAAGAACACTTTTCCTTGTTGATACTGTGTGTGCTTAGAGAAACAACAACAAAAGAGCAAAGGGTTTTCAGGTTTTACTGGCTGACTGGAGCAGTGTACCTGATTAGACAAATTGTGTCGACAAAAAAAAAAAAACCAAGAAAAAAAAAAGGTCAGATTTCAATTGATACAAGTTGATAAAGGTTTATTGAAGGAAAGGACATAGATCAGCATACCTTTGCGGAATATCTGGTCTTCAAAAGAAACAAGATCATTAGTTAGATGCTGAGTGTCATAGACTGAGCCCCCAGGGTTCAGGACTATCATTGTCCTTTTCACTGATGACTGTAGATTTCACAGAGGAGCCTATACCATTCTTAATTAGAACATTGTATTTTTTAATAAACTTACTAGAGAGTTGCTAAATTTTGATGGCTTGTCTGCCGACCTGTTGTCATACTTTTAAGAGGCAGAAATAAAATCCACAATTTTCAGTGGAATTTTAGTTTGTGTAAGCACTGCATGATTGGACCTCAGAGTATGGTTAAGATCAGCATTCCACTTTGATACTGCAAAAGCAAGAAAATAGTAACAAAAATTTACTTATTTGCTTTCAGAGGTTTGATTTGATTCAGGTCTTGCTGCGGTCACATGAGAGATTCATAATGACTTGAATATATTTTGGATGTGAGAATAAAGTAAATATACAATATTGAGGTTTCTATGGTTTACTGGTGATCTGGTGATTCTGAATCTCAGACTTTACAAGTGGCAACATGGTGCAGCACTTTGTCAGCTGTCACAGGGTTTTCTAGGACAGGGCTTCCCCAAGCATATGCCTGTCCACAGTCTGGCAGGATGCAACATATCAAGAGAGAGTCCCTAATATAGCAAAAGAGAAGTTTCTGTTAATTATTTGTATTTGAAAATAAAATTTGCTTTTAGCTTAGTCTCTGGCTGTCAGACTGTGCCTTTTTTAACAGTGCCTTCAAACAGTCATATTTATGAAAGAAAGAAGGCTAGGTTTTCATGTAATACTTCCTGCTTCTTGTGAGGATGTTTGCTGTTCAGACTTCTGAGCTGTGAGGTGGATAACACTCACATAACTGTCTCAGACAATCTTTTGGAAACAATTTTTTGCATAGGTTGGGGCAAAATATTTTAAAAAATATTCTTTGCAATTTTTTTTTATTTTGGATTTGTTTTGGATTAGCTGACATAAATATTGACTGTTCAAAAAAGAAGTGGAGTTTCAGAGGGTTTTCCAGACTTCCTCCATATGCAGTTAAAAAGATAAACATCTGATAAATTCAGCTTAATATAATAATACAGGGTGATCAGCCCTTTGAGTAGCCTCCATTTTCAAAGAGCAGCAGCAGCAATCCTGATAATAAAGCAGCCTAGATTTTAGGTAACAAAATGAACTGAGGTCAATCACACCATTAGGATGTCACATTCCCATTCTGTTTTTGATTTCTTGCTTTTTGAGACCTAGGACTTGCATAGCCCCAGCGGCATATTATTCTTTATAGAAAAAAAGTTTTTGTTCTTTGCTTCTCCTAGAGATTTTAAAATCTCCATAATTTTTCAGATTCCTGTATTAATTTCTAGTTTGTAATTTTATTTATAGTCGAAATCACTCCCTGTATATAAGACTATGCATTTTGCCTGCATGCTCATTTTCCTCTGTAGCTCAATTTCTGTTGATGTTTTAGTAAACATAGTACATGTCATTGCTATTATGCTGTTTGTGCTAATATATGAATTCTGTTCTCTTAACCTCCTATTTAGGATATAATACAGTAGAGTTAATTATATTCTGAGATTAATGTAATTCTGAACTCTGTGGGATGGAAACAATACTTGAATTTTTTCCATATCTTTGCTATCTTATTACTTCTGAGATTTAAGCAGATTTATTTCAGGTGAATTCATATTCATAGATTTTATAAGTGAACTGTAGACATCATCTTCATATGGGCTTATGATAATTTTCAGTCACAAAATAACAATGAGATCTTAAGTCACTGGGGGCATAAAGTAAAAATCAAATCCCAAACCCTCAAAAAATCCAAAAATATTTGAGACCTGGTTTGTTTCCACTACAGTCATATGGGAGCTTTAAATATGTTTCATAATCTAGTTCTTTTTTTAAATGACCCAGCAAACATATTGTCAGTCCTGTGGAAATATGTGTACTCAGAGCTACTATTTTACTGCTGCTGTTTTTGATATGTTGTATTTTAGGAAGCTAGTGGCAGAAAGCCCCAAAATTTTCAGTCACAGATTCTATTGCAGTACTCTGGGTAGTGCCTTATGACCCAGGCAAGATTATTTAAGGTCAATGTTTTAGAATTTGCTGCAATATTTTTAAAGAAAATTTTCAATCAGTAGTTTTACTTTTTGTCTATCTTTTTGAATGAGAGTTTGGTTATGAAAACTATTGGAAGACAGACTCTGTCACTGGACATATTATTCATTTAATATGTAATGGCAAAGCTATACTAAAATCAGGGGTTATGATTTGGCCACAGGTTTTCAAAAAAACTATTTAACCTTTTCTTAGACACAGGAGGTGTTGTTTTCGTTTGTTTTTCATTTGGCCGGGGATTCTTTGTGTGCGTGTCCTAGACCCACCATTTATATAGTACACTTCAGCATAGCTGTGCAATAAAAATGTTGGATCACACTGTCCCATTATAATTTTTAAAGGTTTCTGAAAACAATATAAAACATTTTGGAATAAGAAAGAATAAAGGAACATGAATACCACTGCAATATAAAAATATTAACAATGACAAAACTTAACATTTTCGTCCCCCTAGTATTGGGATGGAGTAGGTAAGAGTGAATGAGATGGAAATCTTAGATTAGAATATATATGTTTCCATGTACTCACCTGATGGATCCTTAAATAAGCCTTATTTTGGGTTATTGGAAGTTTGATTTTCTTTATTGTCATGTGGTGTGCCTATTCTTGCAATAAAATAAAAAGTTTCATGGATCGTGTTGTTTTCTCTAAAAAAAATGCAGTGTGCTGTATCTCTGGCTGTCCCACAGAGCTGTAAATTGCTTCCATTAGTTTCCTTGCTTTTTACTTGTGTTGTCTTGGTAACAAAACATAATTTGTTCTTATACGTGTATTATAGTCAAACTCCATAAGTTAAGGTTGCAAAATTTCTTCCAATAATAAACTCATATTTCCACCTGGACATAAGTTTTTGGAGAATTCTGACATTAAACTAAAACTTTCTTGGCTGAAGTTTATGAGAAATGCATTTTATCTTTAAAAGTTTATAGAAAATAATTTGCTTTATATGAACGATTCACAATGGCAAAAAAAAGTATTTCCTAAGGGAAAAGAAAAGGTAATAGAGATGGGATTCTTCTCCCAAATTTAGTCATCTAAAAGTTAACCATGTAGGTCTAACAACTTAAGGGTCATGCTGAGTGAAGAGAAACAAACACTTCCAGACCTATTCATTACATTCCAAAACAGGATTTTAATATAAGGAGAAGTGAGAAGCTGAATTGCTATATGGAGGTGCCCATTTCTCTCCTCTGAAGGTAAGTAAAATGTTGTGAATTGGCCAAAATTTGTCTGGCTAAATTTTAAATGCCTAAACAGGGGCAGATGAATCCTGTTCAAGAATTCGGTTCTTAATAAGGGAAACTCAAATGTATGTGTTCTAAGAAGCTTCTTATTTTGTGTATTGCCAGTTCTAAAGAGGGCCTTTTTTATTCCATTAACTTGATTTCAAGCAGGTAAGAAACTGTTCATTAAAGAGAGATTCTTCGAAGCAAGAGGTGTCACAAATTTCTGGATATATATGTATATTTTTTTGAGGGCGTCATATAGGTGTTTTATGCAAATAAGATTTAATGTCAACAATTATCTTCCAGCCCTTCTACCAAAATAATCTAATGATTTTATAGTGCTTGCTGAATACTTTTCACATTTGATCATGACAAATATAGAAAATGTTCCAGGAGATGGAAAATGTTCAGCTGAATTTGAGGCCAAAGAATAGTCAGGGATCTTTAAGCAGTCATTGAGTCTATCTTTCTCTGTCAAATATATCATGAGATTTGTGGCTGATGAAGAAATTGTACTGATTGCTTTTCAAATTGTTTGCTCTTTCTGCTCCAAATTAATATCTATATGTAATTTGTCTCTTGACTGTTTCTGTTCATCATTCTAAATATTCTTGTTTTTTCCAGAAGAGTTAATAAGAACTTCAACTTTTTATGACTTTTTAAAAGATACAATCTTTCTAATTTTCTACTCTTTGCATGTTAATAACAGCATATTAATTGTATAGTAGACTAACAATGCATAAAGTTTAGTAACAGACATCCTACATCTTACTCAAAACAAGTGATATGTTTCCTGGCTAGATGTGTTAGAAATTTTTTATTCTTAACTTTGGTCAAAGGCCAGCTGTGGTCCTGGAGCAAAGAAGTTCTATTTATTTGCTTGGATTTGTCTCTTTCTTGCAGAAAAAAAATTCGGAGATTCTGAGCTTGTAAAGGCAGTTTTAAATATTTTTCAATAAAAAACTACATTTACTTTATATGAAATACTCTTTGGGCACTCAAATGTGTAACCTCCCCTTCTCTTAAACCTAACCTTCTCTTGATTATCTATGTCTGCCACTTTCTAGACCTCTCAAGGACCTCCCTTTTGGGATTTCCATACAGACTTCAAACCTCTCTAGAGGTTTCCACAGACACACAATGATATTTTCTATTTTGTTGGTATATCCTTTTCCAATAATTTTCGAAATATGATATACCTTTAGTGTAGTAAGTCACTGAGCACTGAGCTCGATGGCTTTATAAATCTATCCACAATGACTCCAAGCTCTCATCTCAGAGTTATAATAGCCAGGAGCTGTTTGCAGACTTTGTTCTGTGAGGGAGACTGGTTGAGGAGATCCCTTGAGAGGCAGTACAGAAGGGCAAAGGATTTCCAGAATGCTGAGCATTCTTTGACAAAGAAGTTTTAATGGCTGGGGTCAGGCTGTCCACATGTGCCAAAGCACGAACCAGTGGGGAAGAAGACCATCCTGGTTGAACAGAGTATGTCTGCAAAAAGGGCAGCAGAGCTGGTGAAACATCTGGAGCACAAGGTGCTTGAGGAAGCTGGGGTAGTTTAGCTTGGAGAAAAGGAGGCTCAAGGAGAAACTATCGCTCTCTACAACTGCCTGAAAAGAGCTTGTAGCCAGATGGAAGTTGGTCCACCAGTGAGAGGACAAGAGTGGGGACAGCTTAAATTGCACCAGAGGAGGTTTTGATTGAATATTAAAGAAAGATCTAGTCACTAAAAGACTTTTCAAGCTTTAGAACAGGTTGCCCAGGGAAGTGGAGATATTTAAAAGATGTGTACATGTGGCACTTGGGGATATAGTTTAATGGTGGGCTTGGCAGTGCTGGGTTAAAAGTTGGACTTGATCTTTTCCATCATAAATGATTCTATGATTCTATAACAGCTGACTTAGAACACATGATTTGCACCAATACCTAATACTGCTTTACTCATGGACTTTTACATGATAATGGTTATTTTTATTGTACTGTGAGATATCCCTGCATCTCCCTGCAATCAAATGTCATTTTTACCATGCTGCATAACTATGCATAATCCGCAAACTTTTTTTCTCTCAATACTTTCTTATCAAAGACTGTTGGAATTCTAGTGTGTTTATCACCCTGCACTTCTGCAGATTAATTCAGAGAATTCAGATAGGTCTATGAAACATAGTTAACCTCTATAAAAGCTATATTGATTCTTTATCTTAGTTCATTTAACTGAATATTTACTTATTGTAGTGTTTTTATAATTTTAGACAATTAACCTAATTCTGAAATTTATTCTGTAATAGTTTGAGTGGCCTCAAAGCACTTTTCCAAAGTTGCTGTAATTTTAGCCATTCATTCCTCCAATTCTCCAGCTAATTTGTGAGTTTATATAACACAGTTACTACTTAAAGAGATTCTGAGTTCCTTTGGTGCTTAGAATTAAATAGTACTTAACATTAGCAAGAAGTTACTATTTGTTTTATTTATTTGTTCTTACCTTCAGCTGTCAGTGTAATTTGAAACAGTTGCTCCAAGATATTCCTGTAAGGAAGAGCTCTCACATGGGATTCTTCCTAAATTTTTCTGTAGTGAAAAGTAAATCACTGCTCCAGATTTTCTACTATGGTCTTCTTCCTTTGCTTCCTTTCCTTCTTCCTTTGTATTAAGTGTCTATTGATCCTGCAGACTTTGTGTCAAGTATTTTCTTCTAACATGTTTGAAAATATCTAATTAATAACTTTATGCCTTTGGCAAATTGTTCTTCAAAGTAATATTTTGGCTTATTAAAGTCTCAGAATTAATTTGCCAGAGCTTATTTCTTTTCCTTTCCCCTTATCTGGAGACAATGTGCATTTTCTGAAAGATAACTTTTTACTGCTGCTATCAGTTTTATTTTTACTCTTTAACTACTGTCATTCTCTACTGTTTCTATTCTTTAGCCAGATTGATTTTATAGTTACTTTGTCCCTTCAATATGGTGTCTTGAAGGAAACTCCATACTGTCTAAAGAAGATTCTTTAGCTGATTTTTTTTACATTGAGCGTTCTGGTTTTGCATAATTTCTCTTTTTGAAAGAGAATATCTCTTTAGTGGTTTATTTTGTGTGTATATTTAGCTCCTGCCATAGTCTTGATTTGCAACCCTCTTAGAAAGGCTCTTTCAGAGATACATTCTGAAACAAGTCCAACTTATATCTCACAAGATTTATTGGTTACTCCCAAGAGTAGTCTTTCTGAGTAACTGTTTCAAGAAGCTGAAGTCTAATAAAGTAACTTCCATCACCTGAAGTTTGATCTGATACCACTTGTTCAGATACTTATCTGAACTGAATCTATATTCCTGGAAATGACTACAACTTCCCATCATTACAGTGTTTATTGCTCTTGCAGCTTTTCACAGTTAGTGACTGAAGGCTGAAAATTAATATGCGAGTTTTAACCATCATTCTCATTCTGTTTAAATATTATTTTTAATTACTATTACTTTTTAAATCATGGCTTATTTCTATTTGCTCTAGAAAAACCTTTATCTGGCCTGTTTAAGTAATTTGCAGCCTGACATAACATGCTTGAAAGATCAGCTTTCTTTCCCCAAGTTCATAAGTGTTCATAAATTATTGATTTTCATCATTAAAAATCAGGCAAAAAAATTCACCTATCTTATGCCTTATGCTTCAAACATTTAAATAAGTGGATATCTTGATTTGCTTTAGGGATGGTTGTCTCCTTACATATGACATCCTGAAAAGGAGGCTTTTTTGTTTTTTTTTTTTTGAAAATAAACCTGACTTTTAAATTCCTCTTTGTTTTGCAAGATCCACATTCCTCTTTACCTAAAAAGTTTATTTCAGTGGCATCTGTGCCTTCTTCTGCAGCTCTGAGCTTTCTGAGCATGCTTAGTGCAAAAGTTCCCCATAAGCTTTTAAGTTTTAGCATCATGATTCTGTTTTCACTTAGATGTAGCTCATCTGAAATAACAGACAGTTTCATAAAACAGACACCTGCCTGCTTGATGAGATTTTTTTTCCAATTTCTATTGAGTTTGATTACATTTTCCTCACATAGCTGTCTACAGATGAAGATAAACTCAATCCATCCAGACTGCATGGCTTTGATCAGTCTTGATCTTCTCACCCATCCATTTAAATTTCCAGAATCTCTGTTCTCCTATCCCATGTCATGCTACAAATATAAGCCATAAAAGCCATATGTGACCATTATTTCCACTGTATAGGCCATTATGTTCTTTGCTGCATTAAGTCAGAATTCTCTCACTGTTGTCAGTACAGACATATCTGTCCATCTACGTGATCTATCTCCCATTATTTTTCACTTCATGACTTCACCAGATTGCTCTGGAAGTTCAGGATATTCCTTTCTGTCTAGTTCAGATCTTATTTGCTAAATATTTTCAGCCTTTTACTGAATCACAGAATCCTAGAACATTTGGGGTGGGCAGGGACATCTGGAGATGAGGAATCCACCATGTGGCTCTCAACTGAGTCCCCCAGGAGGTTTCCCAGTACCATGTCCAGTTGGTTTTTAATATTTCCAAGGATCAAGACTCCACACTGTCTCTGATCACCAAATAGAACTAGAGATACCTGTGTCCTACTTTGCTGTAGGGGCACATCACTGGCTCATGTTCAGCTGGCTGTCCAACCAGGCTCCCCGTTTTGTGCAAAGATGCTTTTTAGCTGCTCAGCTTCTCAGCATTTACTGGTGCATGGGCTTATTTCTCTCCAGGGTCATGGCTTGGCATTTCCCCTTACGGAATTCAATATCCTCCTGCTAGGAAATGGTTTTCCTCAATGGCAGTATTTGCTAATGGCCTGGAAGTGAGCCTGCTTAGGATAGCTGTGCACTTTCTCTGTGGACAATAATGTCACATATAATTTATGTCACTTATAAAAATGAAAAATAAAAGGAATAAAAAAAAGAATAATGTGGTTTTGACCATAGTCAGTGGCAGATATATTCTACATCACTATGTCCGTCTCTTTATTTTTAAATTTATCTTTATGTTTCTGTACCAATACTGCTCAGATAAGTTCTGCTTTGATGTTATAGAATTAATAATTTCAGCAGGCTAAATTATTTTCATTCAGGTTTTCTTAACATTTCAAATCATAATAATTTAACCCATGCTGTAGGTCAGCATGAATGGTCAGCTGGTGTTGTTCAGTGTCTCCTAGCGACTTCTGCTTAAAGAAGCAAGTAATACTGAATTTTTCCATAAAAATCTCCAACATTTTTTCCCTGATAAGCAATATCTATATATTTCCTTAATTTTTTTTTTCTTCCATCCTACTAAGGCTGTTCCTAAATACTGAGAGATAGTCTTGCCACCACAGTACTGCTCAACAGAGCTTGAAATTAGCAAGAGGAGTTCAGGCTGTCTGACAGCCAGTCCTACCACGGCCGCCAAGTCTGAACAAACAGCAGCAGCTATTTTGCTCGCAGGGGAAATAAGGTTAGTGAAAATATTAAAGAAAAGTGAATGCCACTGCTGGCATGGCAACACTTTGCAGTAATTGGTTCCTTGTGATTCATGCTGGCCTGATTCTGAGAGCTACAGATGGGAAGCTTGGAAGGTTTAGTTTGGAAGCCCTTGGTTGGAGCTTATAAGTGCTTCTTAAGAAATGGCAAACAGATCAAAAGTTCACTGAAGTAAGTGTAATTCTCTAAATTCCAAGAACATTTCTTACTAATTTTCTTTTCTTTGAGAGAATTCTTTGATTTGAACATGTAGAATAGTAACTGTTGTGACCATTCAGCTGCAGGTGCTGTTTTTCATGAAAAACTGTAGCCTTTCATTTCTTCCTCAACTAAACTCTGTCTCATTCATCAACAGCTAACCCTGACCATTCCTTCTTATTACCAAAACTAGATAATACAATTAATTCTGAAAGACATTGGAGACAATTTGTTGTAAATATTATTAAAATTACTAATAAAGAAGAAAACTTGTGTTCAAATGTTAAATGCAAAACCAAAAATCATTAGCTAACACAAACAAATGGTGAAAACAGCTTGCAAAAATTAAATTTTCTAGCTCAGATATGCAAATATGAACCATATCTGAGCTGCTCAGCTTAACAAACCAAACCGGAGTTTTCACATGAATTGACTAGACTCTGAGTAATATTGAGGAGATTATTTGCTTTTGGTATTCTGTTGCTTGGCTAGGACTCTGGCAGTTCACTTCAGAGAGTTTATATTTCTCTTCCTGGTTCTGCCTTAAACTGTGAAATGGATGAGAAATATTGAAAAAAAAAATAAAGAAAAGTAAATTTTCCAAACTTTTTCAAGGCTTAAGTTTAAATATGACTTAAGTTTAAACTGCAGACATGTTTGAGTGAATTTATTTCTGTTGTTTACAGAGGAGTAGTTCTCCTTTCTTGACCTCATCAAACTTGTACTGATTGACAAACATGATAACACTACAGATTGAGGATGATAATTAATAGGTATTCCAGACAAGTTGTAGAGTCTCCATCCTTGTAGGCACTCAAAACCCAACAAATTGTTGAGCAACCTGCTCTAGCTGACCTGGTCTGTGCAGGAGGGATGGACTAGGTGACCTCCAGAGGTGCCTTATAAACTCAGAATTTCTGTGATAACCCAAATATTCACCCCCCCACCCCCCCAAAAGATGATCTTAATGAATTTAACAGCTGTGATATTTTTCCTAATATTCTTGTTTCCTGCCACGTTACATCAGAACCCTGATCTCTCAGTCAGCGTGGGGTCTTTTGAGGCAGAAAGTTATTTATACTGAGCTTTTTCATTCGCTCCCAGTTCACTTATTTGCAAAAATATGTAATTAGTCTGAAGCTGAGTATACAACAATATGTCAAGAAAGAGAGTAAAGAATATTACTGTCTTCTCAAATCCGCAAATGTTAAACTGGGAATGTAAATGTAATGTTACGTTTTAAGAAAAGCACACAGTGAGAATTATGCAGCACGGAACAGCTGCCTTTATAACCCTGACAGTTCAAAAGGAACAGAGAGGAAGAGCAGAGTGAAGCAGTGTGTTTCAGTCACTGTATCAGGTAGATGTAACACCACCCTTGCGGCTGGCAGCTACTGAGCCAGAAAATCAAGCTTTACCATGAGTGAAACCCTAGATCCCATGAGTCTGTTTTCCATTTTAAATGGTTAGTTGCTTTAGTGGTATTTCATTAGGACTTCTCACATCATCACATCCCAGTGATCCTGTTCCATATCTGCTCTACCATCAGCTTACAACAAAACACTCCTATACTCTGTTTTGATTACCTGCAGCAGGAAAATACATTCAAAGATGACCATTTAGTGAATTATTTTATACCTGCTGAAGTCAGTTCTATTTTGACAGCTGAATTACAATTTGGAGAGTATAGCTAGTCAAGGCTTCAAGCATTTTGCTTTCAGTATGTTAATTACAACCAAAACTGCTTTAATTCTCCACAAATAATTGAAGCTTGGAATTAAATAAGTATGTAAATGTTTTGGTCCAACACCTCAGTTTGTATAGACTTTTAACTATCCACTGGATTATTTGTGTTTCCAGCTGCCTTAGAAATTCAAGTTGCCAGCTCAATTCCTTAAAGACTTGTCATGCCTACCCAGAAAAGCAGCACTACAGTTGTTTGATTAATGTCCTGATATTCTGCTCAAATTAGCAGTACCATTTCAAAGTATTTCATCTCCTGAAGGGAAATTGCAGCCTGATATTCAAGGGATTAAGCTGCAGATAAAACAATTATCTTTTAATGACATCTCTCCTCCTCATTTTCATGTTTTTTTCATTATAAGACAGTAACATAATTTATAAACAGAAGAAGGCTTTGTAGCCTTACATATATAGAGGTGTAGCATATAAAACTCTTCATTGTTTGTCTTAGCAATCAAAAAAGAAAATGTGATAACACAATCATTCTACACTTCAGCAAAACCATCTTTTATTAGGGTGATAGAAATGCAGCAGGGGTCTCTGTCTTCCTATAGATCCTTTGTCATGTTGCTATTTTAAAATAAAATGTTGAAAAATAGATATATTCATGATATTTTCAGGCTAATAAGATACCAAATATCTTGTCTAGATTGAATGGCCTGACTGAGGCCTCTTAAATAGACCAGTACTGTAAATAAACCAGCTTTTATTATGCTCTAAAGGAACAAGAACAGATACATAGATAAATATAATAGGAGAAAAAAACTTCTGATAATATCCTTAAAAGAAGAACATTACTGGAAACTCAATTCTGTGTTACAGTAATCAAAAACTATTGTTACAAAACAACAGCTAAATGTATTCAGGGTTTTATTGATCAGAATAAATAAATTAATTTAATTTTTATCTCCATTCAGTTAATGTGAGACAACCATATATTAATCCACTGCTCATACTCTTATTTGACCCCTTTCTGTGCAGCAACCCAGAGGGACCAGTGTAGTTTTAATTTGAAAAAGCATCTTGTCTGTCTTTGTGGCAATGATGACACTGTACAATAAAACCATTCCAGATACTGCAGTGAATAGGGGATCAGTGAGGCTACTGAACTGTCAGGACACAGAGTTTTGGATATATTGGTCTCCTGGTTATTTCAGAAACATGGGATGCCAGGATTTACCAGCTGTTATTTTCCTGTGCTTACCTTAGCCGGTTCTTGGTGGGGGAGAAAAAGTTACCTGTAAATTCTTCTCCACTTGGTAATCTCTGCTGATTATGTTTATAAAATGATAGATACAGCTTCTGTAAAACACAGGCCAACCTTACCACTGAATGAAAGGCCTTTTCTGATCTTTATTAATTGATCTCTGTTACAACGAATAGAAGACTGTCTTTGTAGGATGTGCTACATTTAAGAGATTATTTAGTTCCTTTTATTCTCTTTGCTCAGAGGTGGAACTGGTTAAGGACTGGCTTGTGAGTTGTGCTAGTTTCTGGCCGAGGAAGAAGTTGTATTTATTCTAAAATATCATAATTCCTTAGTATGAAACAGGCAGCTCTAAAATGCTTTCACAGATCATTTGATTTGAAATTGATGCGCATGCAATATGCTGAGCTTTCTTCTGTACAGTTTTTTGCAATTCTCAAACACAATTTTTTAGACTCACAAGGCAGAATGTAAATTTCAAACAGTATACCAAGAACATTGGCAGGGCCTTCACTTCCTGTTAATATATGTGTGTATGAGGGAAAATGCACTCCTGTCAATATTTACCATAAAAAGCCAAACTTAGGAATACATCCTGAATAAAGATATTGGTTCATGGTAACTTCAGTAAAACATAAGATAGATCTTTTAGGAAAATACTACTGCTCTTGGATATATTTTAGTTTTACATCAGTTACAACTCAAGTGCCTGTTTCTGTACACATAAAAAGAAGAAACCTTGGTTTTCTGCAAAGAACTGAATAAATAGCAGTGTCAAACATGCAGCACAATCACACACACACACACACATGCATTAGTGTGTATATGCTCATAATCACACACAGAAAAACAAGATATTAAAGAATGTATGGCAAAATCAAATACTGAAGAGTGTGGAAAGGTCGGGCACTTTCTCTTCCTTCCTTTATTCTTTGTAGAACAGAATACCTATGAAACTTTTTCTAGCTTTGTTTTTATTTTCCCCAAACTGAGAGCAGTCTGACTTCACACTGATGGATTTTTAGCAGCAGTAAAGACACATCTGAGACACAAAGATCATCTCCATCAGTCAGCAATGCATACCTTGTCACCCTGAAATAAGATTTGCTAAACATTCTCAAGAAAAATCTTCCAGAGTATTTTTAACATAGGCAAAGGAAATATTTTTACTTCACGTGTTCTTAGAAATGTCTGAATCATTTTGGCTGAAATTTTTTGGTTGTTTCTTCAGTGACAGATGGATTAAGATCTGACAGATGAGCTAAACTTTCTCCTAGAGAAGAAAATTCTTGTGTGTGTGCCTTTTGGGTATTCAATCTGTCTGCATAGAAAGTTAAAATACATATTTCCATGTCTTTACATATGTATTTCTCACTCAACCAAGCCACTTTTGGATGTGGCTTTTGTTGTAGTTGTTTAATTATTCATTTATTTCTTTCTCTCCCTATTTTTATCCACAAGTCATTAGACAGCTCACTTCCTCAGATTCTAAGACTGTATTTTTCACTCTTTTTTTAAGAGAGGAAAAGGAGGTCCTAAGGCAGGAATTTTAAGGCAGGCAACAATGCAAAGAAATTTTTTTACATATGGAAAAAGGTATTTTGCAGAAAGAGGGTAATTGTGCTAAAGGAAGAGAGAAAAAGGAATAGAGAAATGAATTTGTATTTTGCCAATCTAGTACATGGAGCATATCAGTGTCACTCAGAAATATTTTATTGAATCCTGTTCCTGAGTCCCTGCTTTATGCGTGACCTTGGTTTTTCTGCTGCTCAGCTCCTGTGTGTAAGTTTGGGACACTGTTTCTCCAGTATAACTAGGTCATTAGAGAAAGAGGCACCTCTGGAGGCCATTTCATCCTATTCTAAAACAGGTATTTGAAACAGAGGAAATAAATTAGCAGAGGAAATGTCTGCCTCTCTCCATTGTTTTAGAAGGAATTGGGAGAAGTAACTTAGATCGGCTACCAAATTTATGAATAGATAAAAGAAAATTAAATGTATCACAACATTTAGGAAACTGCTTTTTCTGGTTAAAGAATTGTTTGAATTTTGATACATATACTTAGGAGTAAAAAAAATTGAGAACCTTCTATGTTTTCAGGTAGTAAAGTAGATTGCTCTTCTCTCTGTGCTTCCCTTGGATACCTACCATATGACTCATTACCATTGGTTTGTGTTTCAGCATCTTTTTATACATTCTGTATCCTGAGTTTTAGTTGGTGGTCTTGAAACTTTGCAGCTCTTTAATCTGAGTATCTGGTACCACCAATTTGAAAGGCAAATTATTTATACACACACTCTCTAAGTTAAATGTACACTATTTTCTGTATATAATTAAAACCAGATCTTCATCAGACTTCTTGTCTTTTTCAGAGTGTTATTTTTTAATGTCTTTCCTACTTGTTCTTCTTTTTAAAAACTACTTTTTTCCCCCTAAACTCCATCTGGAAATGTAAGGAATGTCTCTTAAGCTGAATGAGAAATTAACATCTAACAAGATATATATATATTTTTTTTAAACAAGCATTTTTCATACACACCTAGATAGGAAAGAAATTCCCAAATACACAGCATAAGAGGTCCTAAAGATTCAGTCATTTCCTCTAGAAATTATAATTTTAAACCACATGACCTCTCCAAAAAGAATATTGTTCATTTTTTGAGACTATCATTCTTACTTAGCCCCCAGAATAATTTTATAACATTCATGGCTTTACAGAACAACATTATAAAGAGAAAAGAGGGTAGAACTGCCCTGGTGAATGCAATTTTTCAAGAAAGACATCCTTTTTTTTCAGTTTAATACATTTAGAAATCCCATAAAAGTACCTGTCCAAACAGCTATTAAAAGCTGACTACAAAGGTCTTGCTGCCTGAATGCAAAATACAGAACACTTATGGTAAACATAAGCAAAGTCTTGTATCATATTTAAATAGTTCTCTTCCATAAACATATCCAACTTCTGAAAATAGATTTTTAAAGCCAGAAGAGGTCTTAGACCCACTGATTTTGGTTTTCCATATGGTGGGTCACAGAATATCATCAGATCTAGGCCAAATTACTTACAATTGCCTAAAACACATGTCCTAGACATTTCTTTATCTTCCCCTGAAAATTTCAGGAAATGGAATGCCTGAGCAAAAACAGAACTGTCTATCTATTTTCACAGGATGAACTGACTTCTGACCAAATGAAAACCTCTCTAAAAGTAGCACAAGCTATCTAGTGGGTTTGATCAGAAATTGTGGCACATCTACATTATATCAATGGTCCAGAGCAAGATCGCAGCATTAATTTCTTGATCTGCCACCTTTGTGAGTACTTGAGAGTTTCTACATGCACATCTGAAAGGTTAAAGAAATAAAGTTCAGAGAACAGCTGAAGGTTAGCTCTGCAAACAACAAACCTGAACAAATCTGTATCATAGATCTTTCTCGATAACATGATTTGGGACGTGCAGCTATTAGAATTACCTTACTGAGTTTTCTGTCTTCCAACTGATGCATGAGCTCAGGGTGCTTGCTCTTATTTTGTTTCTCCAATTAGAAATCTAACAGATTAGTTGAAACCACTAGTGAAATTAGTTTTAGCAAATAAATAACTTCATTGGAAAGGGCAAGTAAAGGTCATGTAATCAATCTGGAAACAGGTGTCTTCCTCTGGATCAGTCTATGGCAGTAGAAAAGGTTACTTTGTTTAACTGCCTATGCATTCCTGGAAAGTTCTGGCCTTCATTGATCTGTCAGTTACATAACTTTTATGAATGCTCCCTAATTTGCTGAAACAATTTCATATCACACTTTTTCTTTGGTAAAAAATAATGGAGCTGCCATTCATAGTGGTGCAGTGATGGTAGGTTTGCAAGAGAGTCATGTGCTTTATGAAAGTTTTGAGGAGAAACATCAGGTACTGAGCCAGCTGGATCAAAGAAAGGCATCTTTCCAACAGCATCATTTGCACCTTAAATGCAGTTTAAGAAGCAGCTGACTAATTTCTCAAAGGAAATGAGGTACTGATCGTAACTTCTGATCACGAGTCATGTTAAGATGTAAAACTGGATGATAGTTATGCACACAGATGAGATGAGGACAGTGAAATATTTTAATAACTTTGCCAGGCATCAGTTTAAGTATTTGTCCTTATCCATGGTTTTAAGGAAGAGAAATAATTTTTGCATTAATAGTTCCATTCTGTTTCCTTCCCCAGCCCCTATCCCTGCCCAGCAAAGATGTGTATTTGCTTGAACAAATCTTGATGCTCGATTCCTCTCATGGTGTTGTGATGTGATCTGACTGACCCCAACTGAGTGTCAAGCACATTCTGTTGTACACGTTTTTGAACTGTGAATTCAACTACAGTTGCTTGATACATATATATATTAACTTTGGGTCCACTACTGTCTGCTGCTGGCTACTTCTCAGACTTTTCCTCATAAAAAAAAAAACCCAAAAAACAAAAAACAAAACAAACAAAAAAACCCAAAACGGTAAATCTGGCATATATTTAAAACCATTGCCAGGTCTTATTTTTCACAGAAATTCTGTAAAGGATTGTCATTTTTACATTAAAAGAAAATGCTCTTACTGGAGCGTAAATACAGTGTTCCATCTACCACAGTTTAAATTGCATGTATTTTCCATTTTTCATGGAGTCACTAAGTGTTATAACTATTCGTTTTGTTGGTCACCTCTTCTGCTTCAAAGATCAAAAGAGAAATGAACATTAGTTTTAACACATTTCATTATCACTCTGGTGATGTGTAAAAGGTTTGTTAGAATTTTTTTTCATGGAAAACTTCAAACCAAGCTTTAAAAAATGGCATCACCTCCCTTTTCCATCTGAATTTAACATGGTGTGGGATGAGAATGAATTTACTGCCTCAGTTGGCCACACTTGATTTAAAGGTGATGATTATTGGACTTGTTTCAAGTTCATTGCTCATTGTTAAGAAGGGATTCCATGTCATACTGCAATTATAAAGAAAAACTGCAGATGCAGCCAATAGATTACTTTGCTATCACAAAGGAACAACAAAGGAAGATTTATTATCACCTCTAAATTTAACTAAATTAAAATTTTTCCTCCCAACCTATATGTTGCTTACATTTCTCAGAAAATTTTTTAATTGCAATTGAGCATCTTGATATCTGACTGTTTTTAATGTATTTATTTGCTGATTGATTCAAGAGAATCAGAATACGTAAGATAAATGAACATTAGAAAAAGAAGTTCTTACCATTTCATTGATTTGTGGATATATATATATGAGATTTATAAGGTGGGACTGTAACACCTTATTTTGCTAAATCTGAAAGAGAGATGGCTAAATGGGGACCCTAGTGCTCATCTTTAACACTTTAATGGCAGAGAATGGTGAAGATGGAGTCAGATTTTCCTTGGAGCTGTACAGCAACAAAACTTGGGTCTGAAGTCAGTAAATCTGCTGAACAAACTCTCAGAGTACAAGTTACTAGAAAAAAAAAAAGGGAAAAATGTAGGAAAAAATCGATCTCAAAGAGAGTCAGAGATGAAAGGAGTGTGTGCGAAATTATCTTTCCCAAATTTGTGGCCTTATATTATAAAACAATGAAATAATTACTACTTGTAACATGACATCAAAATATTTTGCTGGACTGAAATGTAGATGGTGAATTCTTAAAACCTTACATGCTCATAGGCCCTGTTAATATGCATAGAAAGAAACCATGCTGGAATGGCTGAGAAGAATATTATAAAATTACTGTTTTATCTGCATGAGTTTTTGAAGAGCAGCTTCTCTTAAGAGGAATAAAAAATTTTAAGTCCACTCCTTTATCAGGAAAACATTCATTTCTTCCTGTTATATAAATAATCCTACCTGTTCAGAGATGATTTCAGAGACAAAGGAAGAGGGTAGCATTAGAATTTCATGGTTCTGATTCTATTTGAAGCCCTGCTAGAAAAATGGAGAGGGAGAAAATACTGTTTTCAAACCAACTAATAAGTATTCCTGATGTCCAACAAACTCTAATGATTTCTGTTTTATTTCCTGCTTCTTCCTGGCACCATAAAAGTACATAAGTTAAACATCTTCTACCAAAAGCATATCCAGTCACTTATACAACAGATGCTCATCTCTCACAACTCCTTAAGTTACCATAAAATTCATAAAGGGCAAACACATTATTAAATTTTGGGCATAGTATACTCTGTGGAATTAAAGACTGAATGTGAATCTGGGTCTCCAAAACAATTGTTCCATTCTCATTGCTGACACTACCTTTAGGTATTTTTTCTCTTGTTTTAAAGTCTGCCATATCTAATAAATGTTCTCCTTTTCCTGTGTCAAAATATTTATTTTATTGCTAATGCTTTTAAAAATTCACAGTACTATGTAAGTATTGATTATTTTTCCTGCTGTGGACATTATGATAATGAATCAGCTCAGTCAGATAAATAAGGTGCAACGTCACTTGGTTACTGGCAAATTAACCTAGTAATTTTCTTTAATAAATTTATTTTCAAAATTGAAAAATGGAGGAGATGCCATGCTTCTGGACATTTAGTAAAGTATCAGTTCCATAGCAGAGACAAATAAAATCATTAATTAAACCAGAGAAATGCATAAGAAAGAACTAACTAAAAGGAAAAATTTAAATAAACAGTGATACCAGGAACGTTATATTGCTGTCAGAACTCCTCAAGGATCAAAATAAGACAAATATTAACATTAGTGAAGTAATGTATTGCTCAAATTTGCCAATATCCTGAAATTCAGAAATACCACTACAATGAAACTTGATGGAAATCAAAAGAAACTGAAAAATTGTCTAATGATTATGAATGGAATTTAATGGTAAGAATTTCAGAAGACTCTTAGGAACTAATGATAACAGTCTAAGTGTTACTCTGCAAATATCAGCAGTTGGAATTTGCTACAGAAGAAAAAGAACTTTTCACATTAATTGGTTACAAGCTGACTATGAACAACATGTATAATTTGGCTGTGAAAATGGGAATGTGATCCTATCCTAATTATCAGTCTAAATATTTCCAGTTAGTTTTGAAAAATGCTTAACAAAATATAGAGCCTACAGTTTAACAGTCCCTAAAAGTCAAGTTTATAAGCACTGAGTACAAAAGGTAAACCTGGTTAGCAAAAGTCTAGTAAATGGCAGGAAGGAAGGCAGGAAGGAAGGCAAGAAGGAAGGAAGTGGCGGAAGGGAGTGGCGGAAGGAAGGAAGGAAGGGAGGAAGGAAGGAAGGAAGGAAGGAATTCTGGAAGAGGCAGAAGGACGGGGCGGAAGGAAGGGGCAGAAGGAAGGGGCGGAAGGAAGGCAGGAAGGCAGGCAGGCAGGAAGTGGCGGAAGGAAGGAAGTGGTGGAAGGAAGGAAGGAATTCTGGAAGGAAGGAAGGAATTCTGGAAGGAAGGAAGGAATTCTGGAAGGAAGGAAGTGGCAGAAGGAAGGGGCAGTAGGGGCAGAAGGGGCAGAAGGGGCAGAAGGGGCGGAAGGAAGGTGGGAAGGCAGGAAGGAAGGAAGGAAGGAAGGAAGGAGGGAAGGAAGGAATTCTGGAAGGAAGGAAGGAAGGAAGGAAGGAAGGGGTGGAAGGAAGGGGCGGAAGTGGCAGAAGAAAGGCAGGAAGGCAGGAAGGAAGGAATTCTAGAAGGAAGGAAGGAATTCTGGAAGGAATTCTGGAAGGAAGGAAGGAAGGAAGGAAGGAAGGAAGGGGTGGAAGGAAGTGGTGGAAAGAAGGGGCGGAAGGGGCGGAAGGAAGGCAGGAAGGCAAGAAGGCAGGAAGGAATTCTGGAATTCTGGAAGGAAGTGGCGGAAGGAAGTGGCGGAAGGCAGGAAGGAAGGCAGGCAGGCAGGAAGGAAGGCAGGAAGTGGTGGAAGGAAGGAAGTGGCGGAAGGAAGGAAGGAAGGAATGGTTTGTCAGCGTGCTTGTATAGAGGTGCAGGAAATGAGGGATATTGAGGGAACAAGAAGAATAGCTGATGTCATTAGTGGACATTGGTGGTACTAGATTAAGTAAGTTAGCCTGTATTTCAAACTTCCAAGGGGATTATGCAGGATAAAACGTAATTCATGAATGATATTTGATTAATTACCAAGTAACTTGTGATATAATAACCTTTACATGACTGGATTCATTAGTCCAGAACCTCTTCTATGAGAAGCACTCATGAAGTCAAAATGATCTGCCTTGGGACTTTCCTTAGCATTAACAGGGCTGAGAAGGGGAGCTACAGAGTTGCAGCTTTCCCTGCATGTAAATAAGAGAGATGCCTCTGCTGAGAGACAGAGTAGCTTTAGAGTAGCACTTTGGATTGAGAACATGCATTTGCTTTCATTTTAGATGCAAGAAGATCTTGGGCACATAATTTAGACTCCTTTCTGCTGAAATTAAGAGAGATTATTCACTTTGGGACACACCTAATACACTTCATGCCCAGTTGACTTCACAGTCCACAGATCAGCTAGTCAGAAGTAAAATTTCCTGTAATATGTTGTGCACACTGGATCCTCACCACTAGCTGCTCCTCTGTGTGGATCTGCTCCCAGTGGGTAGCTGCTTGTTGATGCAGATGTAACCTGTGCATCATCCATGGTTATGCATGACAAAGAAGCAGCAAGCCCCATACTGACTCTGGAAATCTGCCAATGGATGGCAAAGGACATGGCTACCATTCATGTGTACCAGTGACAACTGGTCTTGTCCCAAAGCTGTCAGTGTCTTTATGGGGCAATGTGCTACAGGAATGAATCATGTTAATGTTTCGTTTGCTTCTTGGTAGTGGGTTCCCAGCATAGTAAGCATTTGCTCAAACTGTAATGAATGAAATGAGCTAAATCCCATCCTGCTGTAAGCTGTCCCAGCAAGATGACTTGGTCTTGGATGTGTACGTTGGAAAAACATTGGCATTCTTAGGATGGGTATTTTCAATGTGCACCTTTCTTTGTTGTTGTGTAAATCGTTCTTCCTGACATCTTTAAAAATAATGATATTAAAATCATAACATATATTAGATTTGGGTTTTAATTACTATCCATTTCTCTATGTCTTTCTTTTTCTTTTAAGATTAAAATGGCTTCAAGCTCTGCTTAATTTGCTTTCTGCAGAGTGCAAGACTCTGTATGAAGAGTACACATGTTAGTTCATTATGCAATAAGGAAGAATTTATTGTGGTAGCAGCATGCTTTCCAACTAAAGATGAGCTGTTAAACACTTTCTTGCTTACACATGCATTGCCTGTGATGAGTGATATCAGATGTAGACAAAAGTAATGCGGTTGATGTAGATAATCTACTTTCTTAACTGTAAATTATATAATGTGTTTTCATTTACTTTAGAGTCCATCAGAAGTAACAGAAGATGATGATGACAGGTGGTAGAAGACATGGTGACTTTTCCCTTCATCTTCATGCACTTGTGACTATCTCAATAGTATTTGCTATATGAGAATTCCTATTGAAACACATAATCTCCATTACTCTGCAGAGGCAGATAAACATCCAAAACAGGCAAGATCTTCTTAGGCAAAAGACAGTCCCAGAAAAGGATTTATGCTGAAACCCCATTTTCCCACAGTTTCATTTTAGTAAGCATCTCATTTTTGGTTTAATACATCCTGAGGGAACTTCTTTTCAAATTAGGAAAGTTTTAACTCATTCCAGGGCTAGACTACTGTAGCTGTGTATGATGGTATGTACTTCACTCTTCTCTGTGGAGTCACTGTGTATTACAAAGTTAATTAAATATTCACTGGCATAAAGATTGGGTGGATACCTGGTCCATCTCTAAATTATCTCTTTTTTTTTTTTCTCCCAGTCAATATTTACTTCATTCACACAAATTTGGTGAAGCTTCTATAGTAGGAATAGAAGGAGACTTTTTAGCCCCAGGCTTAGCTCTTGGTGGACTGGTTATTATATGTAGAAAATGTTGGAGTGTGACTTCCTGAGATAGCAAAAGATTTGGGACCTCCTATTCCTAAAATTTTAATTGTTCAGCCAAAGCCTACTGGATAAAATAGGACTGGTGGAAACATACTGTCTTGGAGTTTGCTTTCTGATATGGTTTGTATATCATTGTCAAACTAGTGAGTATAGACTGAATTGCCTAAACAGCCTATTTTGCATACTCTGGGTTATTCAGGACATCTGCTTGGAATTTACACATCCCACATCCTTCTGGGGGGGGGCAGCAGAAGGTATTTATTTAGTCAATTGAGTACTAGTGCTCCAAAATTTTTTAATTCTCTGTCTCTATGTTCAGACACTATGCTTATGGAATCTGAAAGAGTTGGGGTAATATCAGTGCACACTCACTGACAGAAGTAAAGGGCCATATGAAAGTTATGGGTATAATACGTGGAAATATGGGCAACCATTTTACTTCAAGATACTGCTACAATATTAATTCTGATACTAATGTTGTGAAGCTGCTGTTTGAACTGATTCTACATCTGAATATGACTTCAAGGGGCAGAGGAACAAGCTTCTTGGGCATCCATACAAAAATAGTGACTAAACTTAGCCAGGTTATCACATTTTCCTTAAGCTAGTGTTTTCTTATCTAGACAGAACAGTTCAATAGAGAGTTAGACTAGAACAACTTGAAAATCATCAATTACTTTTCATGTGATAAAGCAATAAAAAAACACCCCTGTGTCAGAAGACATTAACAAAAATGGGTTTGTTCTTCTTTTTTTAGCAAAACAAACCTCACAATTCATTATTTTTAAGATTCCACCCTCCTGTTTCATGTTTTAACCCCTGCCAGCAGCCAACCTCCATGCAGCCTTTGACTCACTCCCCCACCAGCAGGAGCAGGAAAAGAATCAGAAGGGTAAAAGGTAGAGAACTCGTGCATTGAGATAAAGGCAGGTTAACAGGGAAAGAAAAAGCCAAGCACACAAGCAAAGCAAAACAAAGAATTAATTCACTGCTACCCATGGGCTGGCAGGGATTCAGCCATCCCCTAGAAAGCAGGGTGGCATCACATGGAAAAGTGATTTGAGAAGACAAACTCCATCACTCCAAATGTGCCCTCTTTCTTCCTTCCACCCTCACCCCTCTCCACTGTATGCACTGAGCACGATGTTCTATGGTCTGGAATGTCCCTTTGGTCAGTTTGGGTCACATGTCCCAGCTGTGTCTCCTCCCAACCTCCCAAGCACCCCCAGCCCCCTCCCCAGCCTGGCAGTACACGAATCAAAAAAGGCCTTGGCTCTGTGTAAGCCCTGCTCAGCAATAACAAAAACTTCTCTATATTATCAACCCTGTGTTCAGTGCAAACTCAAAACACAGACAACTATTAGTCACTGTGAAAAAAAGTGACTCTACCCCAGGTGAAACCAGCACACCCCCATTTTAATTTTTTTTTTCTCCACTTCCTTTTATTAGAATAATCTTCTTGGTTCTCAAACACAAATAGTTTTGGTGTTTGAATTCTTATTGGTTAAACAGAATTTTATAATAAAGTAAAATTTCAAAGAAAATAGATTTTAAGAAATTTAGACAAAAATAATTTTTCTTTTCATATTCATTCATGGGAAAATTTTGTCTGCTCTATTTAAACCCTATGATGTGACTGCAATTATTTCTACTATTTTTGTATTATTTAACACTTATATTGTCTACATATGTATTTAATAAACTAATTCTCTACTAGTTATTTGAAAATTGAGGGAACAGCTAAGAAATAATTATCGTATTTTCTGTAGAACCTTCATAGAATTGTTAGGTAATGTTCTATATTTTTAGAAGATATGCAAAAAACAAACAAACAAACAAAAAACTCAGCCCAAACTTCAAACTTTGGGAGAGTTTAACTTTAAAAGTAGTGTTACTGAAGTACATGAAAAGGCAAACTGTATTTCTAACAGTTCTGTAAAATTATCATTCTGATACAAAATATAACTTTTTGTCACTGATATTAATATCTTCTATTTTATTTTCCATTAAGATATTGGTGAACATTATAATTATGGTATAATCTTTCTAAAGCAGTTTTAAGTGGACGTGCTATGAATATCTTGTGTTTTATTACCCTAAAAGAGAGTACTGTCTTTGTCTAATGAAAACCAGAGTTACTTTTATTTCAGTAATTTTGGTCAATATTAAAGGGCTATTGTTCACTGCTTACAATTTCTAAATCCAGAACACCCCTTCAAAGGAAACAGCTATGCTCCTTCTGTCACAATTCTGACTTATACAGAATCTGTAAGTTTCTTGAGACCTAGAATTAAGAACAATTGCTGATATTATAAGAATGAAAAATAAGACACATTATTGTGTGTTCAAAAATAAGCAAATAAATTTGAGTGAAACAACTCTGTAGTTGTATACAGCTGTATAGACAGAGCTGTGTAGACAGAGCAAGTATCTCAGGGTTCAATATTTCACTTGTGGCTTCACAGTAATTATTTTCTCAACTGGATAAGGAAAACAGGAAAGGAGACATGGGAGACTTGAGAAAAGTGCTGCATTACCCTTCATAAAGGCAGGGTACATCCAAAACTAAAAGGACAGGTGCTCATTCCTACAGCTATGTTCCAAACTCTTAATAGGTGATATACCTGGGAGTGTGGCTCAAATGGGTCTTTGTGGGCTTTAAATATTTTCTTCATCACCTATCTTCCTCCCTTCAATATCCAAGAAGTTTTATGCACACAAGAAAAGGAAATATTTGGACATATGCATATCTTACTGAAGTCCTGATGTTTAGCTTAGTTTTTTTATGCTTGTATGGAATTGGAGTTAATGCAAATGGGACTCATTCACTCATTATCATCACAACTCACAGATGAACAGTCAGATCATTATGTTATTCATGACAGTCATATAGTATTGTGAAACACGGAAAGCAGCTGCCTCACAGTTGCAGCAGTATAGCACAGATTTATCAAATGAGTAATACATAAATTCATTTTAAATAGTTTTGGTAGTGAGTAAAATTCATTTATTAACAGATTATATAACAATTTTATCACATCCTTTGAGTCTTTAAATTTCCCTCCCTTTGTAAATTAATTTTTAGTGTCTAAGAAAACCAATATTCACATTAAACTAGGGTTGTGTTTTGCACATCCATAGCTGAAACTTCCTTGCTTGGTGCAAAACTTGAATAGCAGGCTTTCTTTTAGATTGTGGGGGAATGAATCAAAACCTTTATTTTAACCTCACACTTTATGCAATCTGATCTCTCTTTCATTTGGAAAAATATATACAAGTCATAAAGATGCCTAATTTTTTCCATACAAATGTCTTGTTCTATTTTGAAAGTTTACCAAAGCCCACTGTTGCCACTTTATTGAAAAGAAGAATTTAAGATGCAAAAAGGATTAGATTGACTCCTGATTTTTTTTGAGGGGATAACTTATTTTTCCTGTTGATTCTCTCTTGTTGCAGTATTTCCCACCTGGTAAGTCTATATCAGAAAACTTTGTTGACCCTTAGGTCTTATGACTAATGATTTGAGTGCAGACAGCTTACACTGCAATTCTGATGGGACCTGGCACCGAATAGGTATCCTGAGATACAAATTCTATTTCTATTGATCCAAAAAAACCCTGCAATTTTAGTCATTTCTCCTTTGACTCTGTAGCTTTCTAACTACTGTGTCCTTTGTGTGTTTTGAGATTATTTAATTCATTGAGGAACAAGCAATTTATAAAGTGGTTGGGACACTGGATCCGATATTTCATTGTGCCACGGAAAGTACTGGTGCTTTAATAAAAACAGCTGAGAGGTGGGTGGATAGAAAACGTCACCTACAAGGCTGGAAAGTGTAGACCCATTGGAAACACAGAAGTTTTATCAGCGTGTTGCTTCTTCACTAAAGAGTAGGAGAATCAAGACCAGGTGGACTGAGGGAAGGCAGAAAGAACTGTCTAAAAATTGATTGTCTTTGAGTACAATGGCATGTCACCAGTGGTGTACTGTTCATGAAGAAGCTTTGGATTGTGAACGAGACATCATTCTTTGGATTAGATAAAGACATACAAAACTGCCATAGGTTTGTTTGTTGTTTTTTTTTTCTTTCGTCTTTAGAAGAATAGAAAAGAGAGGAGGACTTCACTCAGTGTGGGTCCTTTTTGCTTATGGAAATAATAGATATCGACTGGCTTGCTGTAATTAAATTTTCATTAAGGCATTTAAAATATCAGTGTGTGCTTTGAAACAGTTTGGACTACTATTGTACAATTATTTAACATTGAAAGGATTGTTATTTTGAGGGCTGTAATATAATGAGAGGAAAAAGAGGTTCTGAAAACGTGTGAGGGCTATTGTTAAAGTTTTATTATTGTTCAGCAATGTGCATGCTAAAGGATCTAAACTACACAAAGGCTACAAGAATTTACTTTATATGCTATTTATAAAGTCCCATCACCTCTCAGTGTAGCTGATTAGAATCACTTGTAGCTATGAGAATGATTGTGTAATCAAAGACATAAACGTGGTGGGTTTTTAATTATTCACACCTGCACACATTTTAAACAGCACACCCTGCTGTATCTTTCAGATGCTCTAAAAACAAACATTCGGTTCTGATTCAGTGTGCTATTTTTAAACATCCACAATTTGTTAGTTAAAGCACAATTGTCATATGGTTTGTTTGGGGTTTTTTTCCCTTAAATATAGGAAAAAGCTCCATTTATCATGCAGAGAGATATAGAATTTTGTTTCATTTTATTTTAATGCATTGTTTCATCAAAATTGAAAATAAAATATTTGGTGTGGAGCTCCTGTAAGAAATCTAAAGGTAAAGAAAAATGGATTAATTGAGTATATTTGGAATATATATTTGGAAATTATACAATTCCACCAAGACATTAATTCAATTATTTGAAGAGAGTTCTTTGTTTGAAGAGAGCTGAAGACATACCAACACCTGTAATGTTACCTGTTAAGGCTAAAGAATTGTGGGATGGTAAAGGAAAACAATTCTTGACATATAAATAGTTAGACAGTTCTAAAACCTAATTGAAGTCACCACCTTCTCTTGTGATTATATCAGCTAAAACCCAAAGGAACATTCCAGTGCATGAGTTCCTGACTCCCAGAATACATAAACAGTCCTTACAGAGGATGTAGAGAAGCCACTCTAACAGGAAAAATAACCATTACTGTGATTAATAAGCAAGTCCTTAGCTTCATGCTGGTATCTAGACCAACTCTGATTCTTGTCAGAGATGTCAAAGTTGTCTTTGTCTGATTCAGAAAAGGCATCTGACTTGTGTCTTCCACTCTCTGCTTGTGTATGTTAACTACACTGGGATACCAGCCCACTGGTGTCTCATAAGAGTAATATAGCTGGAGAAGAGATGCTAATATTTTGTTTTGACTGTGATTTTATATGAACTGTCCATTGCTTCTGTTTTTCCTCTATGTCTTATATATTCAAGGAACCCCTGGGAGTCTGCTTGGACTGTCCAGGCACAGCAAGGTTTAGTATTTGAACTTACTGAGCCCCAAGGAGGCTGCTGGACATGCTCCAAGGCAGTTGTCATAGCCACAGAATCTTGATTCTCTTTATTTGTATATGTTCCCCTATGTCATTCCCCCCATGGTGATAATTCACATAAGACCTCCAGGATGTTGCTGTTTCTGTGCCTTAAACTCTGTCTACATCACCTATCATTATTTTCAGGTCAAGCTACAGCCAGACCTTTTTTCTTTTATGGTTAGTTGGTGCTGCTGCTTTTCACATTACCTCATCTGGCTCCCTTTCTGTGAGAAAAAGCAGAGAAGAAACTCACAGCCTAATATTTTATTTGCTCTCTGCTTTCTCTTTTCCATCTTCCCTCTGGGTGGGCATCTTTTCTCACTGTTTTTTTTCTTTTCCATTTCTATCCAAATAGTGATGAAAAAGAAAAACCTACCCAACAAGACCATAACTCTGCCCCTAAATTTCTCCCCTCTCCTTCAATATTTATAACCTTTTTTTTTTAAAATTCCCTCTACCCAAACAAATGCATACATTACTTTAAAATTAATCTATGCCGTACATTCTGTGTAGCTAGTGACAGCAGTTCAGCCCTGAGCAGGCAGCATCCCCAAACACAGCAGGGCCGAGCTACCAGACAGAAAATATTACCTCCTGCTGTGGAAAAGAAAGAAGAGGGAAGTGAGTAGTTCCAGTCACAAAGAGGGGCTGTGGGCTCCAGGATGCATGGTCACCCATCTTGCTCTACACCAGGTTACTTATCCCAGTTCACCAGTCAAAGCCAATTGGCTTAGCACAAGAACAAGTAACCTTTCACAAGCTTTCTACAAGCAGCAAGATCTAAGTTTCTATTTTCTTATACCTAATGCCTAAAGGAGAAAAATTGAAAAGAGTGGTGAGGTCTGTACAATATTTTAACAATTACATCATTAAATCCAACAAGAAAGATTGTGTGAATGCATTTCTTCATAAGGCCCTCACTGGTGGAAAGCTGAATTCAGCTCACATGTGAGAAGACCCAGAGAAGGTTTTGGTTCTGACCTTCACATGCTCCTCCGCTTCTCCCTCTTACAAGATGCACAGGTTGCACTTTCACCCACTGAAGATCAAGCTGTTGACTGTGATGGTGTCCAAGCCCACTGCTAGCCCTTGCTGTCCCTGTCACCCTTCCCACGCCACAGTAGGACCTCTCTCCAGCTCCCCACAGCTCTGTCCTGCCTGACCACAGGCCCCCTAAGCCAGGAACACTCATGGCCCAATGTCCCAGGCTGACCTTTACCTGTCCCCATCCCCAGTGAGGTGCCCGGTGCCCCACTGCCCTGGCAGTGGCACTGGCTGGTGACCCTCCAGGAGACCCTAACTGCAAACAGAAGACCAAAGGAAACTTCATGACAAGGCATTTTCCAAAAGCAGTAAATATAGAATCATGAAACACTCCCTTAACAATTTCTTATCTTGAATTTCATATAGCTTTACCTAAAAACCTGCAATTGATTGAACTACCATAATCCTGCTCTGGAGCAGGCATGGAAGTGTTCACCCAACTCTTTCCCACTTAATTTGTATCCTGACTGCATGTTTCTTTTGCTTTCCTTACACTGACAACTTATTATTTTTTTTTTTTTTCAGGAGGCGAGGGCTGGGAGGCAAGCACGGCCAAGGGAAAATGCAGGATGTGGGTGGTCTATCTTTAGCTGCAGCAGCATGCTTTAAAAATTACTTCATCTTCTGAAGACTTCCTAAGAAACTCTAGGTTCACCCTAGCTTCTACTAATACTTAGTGATCGTGATTGTACAAATATAAACCTTCATGGGAAGATTCATAGGTGACTTAAATAGGGAGTTATATCACCTCATGGATGGAAATCTCAACATGAAAACAGCTGATAAGGATTGTGTGAGTGAGCTGATGTGTCATACTTATTTAGCACTGGAAATAAGTACTGGGCTGTACACAGACACAGAGAGCACTCAGCACTTCAGCCCTGAACATTCTTTTTTTTTTTTAAATCTACATAGTGATTTCTGGACATATGATTTGTCAAACGTATGTGGATAAAAGTAATTCATAGTGCATGGAAATATAAGTCCCAAGTTCTAAGCAGCAATGTGGAAGCAAGATACCTTTATACTGATGGGACTCTTATCTTAGCCTTAATGAAGTCTAAAACTAACATATCCTCTTCACCAATACTCCATGATATCCCTGGTATGTATATATGGGAAAAAAATTATGGAAAACCTGAATGTTAAAATGTAGCTATGAAAACTGAGAAATAATGGAAACAGTGTGCAATTTAACATAAGGCATACACACAAACCACAACAGAGAGCACTCCTAAAAAACCTTCATTAGAGTATCCAGAACGTAGCAGAGGACAGTGCAAATAAAAATATTAATGAGTTATTACATTGGTGGCCATTAAAAATAACTTAGTTATATAAAGAGCAAGATTGAAAAATAGGGCAGAGATGATGGGGGCAAGGGCAACAGTACTTGACACATTCAGGACAAAAGGCTCCTGATGAATTGTTGTTGTAGTGCCATTGCCAGGTCAGAAGTATCTGCTCCAGATACCAGCATGGAAAAATGTCTAATTTCTGCCTGTCTATTTAAGTGCAGATACCATACTTGTTCAGGTGGCTTGCAGAGTACCAGCTGAAACTTACATATCTGTCCAAAGAGAAAATCCAGGTTCCTCTGATGCAATGGCACACTGAATATAAATCTGGTATATATTAGTGTCCTTTGTCTTCATCCTTGCCAGTTAATAGCCAGCATCACAGGTGCAACATATTCTCTGTGTTTTTGCTTACAGAAATTGAAGATTTACCACAGAGGGTAAGAGAACAGGTTTTTTGTTGATGAGAGAAAAAGTTTCAGTTCTAGAAAGGTTATTTATACATGAGAGGATATACATGGTTTTGATTTAATTTGATAATGCCTAAATCTCTTTGTAATTTAGTTATCAGCTAAGAAGACCTGATAGGTCATTAGAACTGAAGTAACACATCTACCCTCTCCGTTTCCTCCAGTCCTCTACTTTTACAGTCCTTGGAGTCACTGCAGTACAAAATTAAGTGACATGTTGTATCCTAAAAAGTGTCTTATGGCCCACTGCTCCCTGTTCTCCTGGTCAAAGTCTGTCTTCTGGCCCCTGGCATCTCTTTAGAGGTACAGGGGAGATGGGCCTATCTTTCCCTCAGTTTATTGCCACTCTGTTAGTCAGTGAGTGCAGCACTGGGAACTTAACTGGCCATATTTGAAAAAAGTGCTACTAATATTATCCCTGATAACTTGGCATCTTGCCTTTCTTCTTTATATTGAGTGTGTTTTTACCTTAATGTGTGGTTTACTTCTGCAGAACAGTCATCAAAGCATGTTAACACACTTATGGAAGGAAAAAATCATCTCTAATTGGCTGTGGTGATGCTTGGCTTTTTTTTTTTTTTTTTATAGTAAGATTTCCAACAGTGGTTTAATTTAGGTGGGAAATCAAGCTAGTCTTTTCCTGCCAGAAAGAAGGGACTTGCAGCAGACTATGACATTATTTTAGTGATGTAGGAATCTGGAGGAACAGGGAAAGATCTGTGCACACAAATTCCTATATTTCTGATTTTTAAAACAAGTACGGAGAATTACACATATTTTTTTTTTTAAGTGGGTGTTTCTTTCTGTTTTCTGTTTGTTTGTTTGTTTGTTTTTGTTTGTTTTTTTTCCATATGGGAGGTACAGAAGTTTCAATCTTGAGTGTTCTTGACTGATTTTAAGAATTATACTATTTCTTTCTTAGCAAACCCATAATAAAGTAAAACATCTAGTAACTGGTGTCTGTGCACCAAACCCCCAAGTCCTTATTAAATGTTTTTCAGCATTAGCCCTCACACAGGCAAAGTTTCCGAATCTCTGCTCTCATGACCCTATATGTTATATTGAATCCTACTTTTCCGGTATTTGCCACTGTTTCAAAAAATTGACTGTTAGGTCAATAAGTGATTAGCATGGTCAAGATTTTTTTATATTATGTATTGGTTTTTTAAGCCAAAGCTCCCTTTCCTTAAAGACTGAATGGCACGAGAATTCAATTTCTTGAAATGCACTCTGGTGTATGACTAAAATAACTAAGTGAAATGGAGAACTTTTAATTCACTACCTACTGCAGGATCTTTGAATCAGTCTAGAGATACTTCATTGTTACTAAAATTAGATTCCTTTTTCTTGGCAAAGTTTCTATTCCCCTTGATAGGAAGGGTACTCAGCATTTCTTGATGGAATAATTTCATGGCCTCTAATCACTGGTCTGCAGTTTGACAAGGGAGGCAACATGAAAAAGCCTCAATATTTTGTAGCCTGAATTTAATGTTTACAGACAGCATATGAAAAAGGACTATTGATGTTTTTTCATTGTGTCAGAATATATCAACAGATTATATATGAGATTTTGTCATAAAATAAATTCCTAAGTAGTTTTTGAAGATGCTTTTCTTTACTACATTTAAATTATTTTGATTGACTTTATAGTCAATGTCTCAACAAATTCCAAACAACACTCATTATATGTGTTGGAATTGTGTATGACATCTACTAACGATCAGTATGTTAAACCTCAAGTGTTACATGATTTGCAATTATACAGGTCAGAGATTGCATCTCAAGTATAATTAGGCATTAGGGGATGCATGTTCCTTAAACCAAACATAGGAAAAGGTATTTAGTGAAAATTTTACTTAGGTCTTTTATGATAGCCTTCCACTGATGAACATTTCCCATTATCTCCTGAGAATGCGCATCCTGTAAGCTGAACAAGGATTAGCATTTTTAGAGCCGAAAAATCCTTAGGAACTATTTTTAGAGTTGGTCTTTAATTTTTCTTTTTTTTTTTTTCTATTGTGACAGAAAAATAGCAAAATCTATTCATATTTATATTAAAGGCATATTTCAGGTGCAAGCTGGAACTTTGTCAGAATGAATGGGCAGAATTCCAGAGCAAAATCCTGGCATATTTGGCAAGGGTGAACTTTCTAAAGCCATGAAAATGTAAAAATCTGAATCTTGTCGTGTGATTGCTGTTGCAGAAAAATGTAAATATTAAAATAAAAATAATAATATAGTATTCTATTATTACAATAATAATGATAGTATCAGAACATTAAAAATATGTATAAAATGTGTTTTTGTTCTCCTCTGTGTATCTATTACAAATACAGGCCCCATGAAAAATAGGTTAAATACTATTTAATACTATAGATAATAAATACTATACTCTGAGCATAAGATTTTTGTCCCTTCTCTTATCTAAGTATTCTCTGCATTTCAAATATTGTTTGCAAACCTGAACACACATTAATTACCAAAGATTACTTATCCCTTTCTAATGGCTAAATATTTCCTTTCAGTTTTCTAATAAATTTGAGGGAAAAGATGAAATAATGAAAAATTTTAAATAAAAATGAAAAAACTGTTGAAGGCTTGGAATCTTTATTGATCTTTTAAATTTATTTCCTATATTAGGAATTAAGACTGATCCATTATAACTGGGAATATGCATCTGCCATTTCAAGCTTTTAGGTACTTAATATTACAAGTAGATATTAGCATCTAAATTTTTTTTTTTATATGCTTTGAAAACCTTCATATTGTTATGATCAAATCTTCAAGTTTATAGCTTGGCATTATTCTCAAAATATCAATAGTCAGCTGAGTAAGTAGGTTTAGGTCTCATGACACTTTGAGTTATAAAATCTCTAAGTCAGGCATCTAACTCTGAGACTATAATTCAGTTTTCCAACTGAGGTGTTACACATATTCCTGTACCTGCCCCTCCAGGAAGAAGTGCAATTAGAAGGCTGATGCAGAGAAAGCTGCACGGAATGTTGAATTCTGGGACTCTTTTTTTAGCATCTTGGAATAAAAAGCATCAAAGACAGAAGTGCATCTGAAGTGCCTTTCTGCGGGATCTTGCATAGCAGCTTCTGTGCAACTGGGATTTGGGGTTTTCAGCTTCCATTTCAGTTCATGCGAACAGGTCACGCTTTTCCCTTAAAATAAAAGCAGGTAGAAATTCTGCCTTTCAGGAAAATAGTTCAGAGGCAGGAGCACATTGCAGGCATCACAGTACGTGGTAAAGCTCTCCTTAACCTGGGAAGATCTGACCTTCCGTCTCCTCTCTCTGTTCTAAACCAATAAATAAAATGCACTAGGACCCCCAGGGTAAGTGGTGTGACATAACTCATGTCCTTATGGTGACAGTTTCCTAGGGGTCCCATTCATGCTGTTTAACTGTAGCAAACCCTGGTCTGGCTATGCTTGGGATTGTGCCTAGGAAAGTGCCAGTGTGATATGGGCTGCTATGGATCAAAAATCATGCTGATACCGGGCTGATGATAGAGCACTATAAGAAATTGCCAGTGTTAGACACTCATTTCCTGGATCTGCCTAATTTAGCAGATTAGACATAGTCATTAATATCAAGATCACGAGTTTCTAGAGTGTTCCATGTCCTCATCACTTTTTCTTTTGAAGCTGTGCTGCTCCACAGTCAAGAATGCTTGGTTCAGAAATCCAGGAAGAGAACAAGTGAAAGACAAATGACCTTGCCAGTGGAGTTTAAAACACTCAGTGAACAAAGAGAAAACTAAATCTGAGTCTTACTTGCTCGACAAGTGTTCTCAAGGCAATGTAGAACCAGCAAACATCACCTCCATTTCTCTCCTTATTATTATTTCAAAGAGGATAAGAATTGCTCAGTTCCTTGAAAGCGTGTTTTACTCTGTATATTCAAAGTGGATGAACTCACGTTCAGCTTGAGGAGATAAAAGATAAGAATTCAAAGGTTTCCATATCTCCACAGCTTCCTGATTGTGATTCTACAATGCAGATTGCACTCACATTTACAGGCAAGTCTCTTTTTAACCTCTGGGTAATTTGTACTGCATTTTTTGCGTTTCATTCACCAGACCAAATAAGAGGTAATCACTGAGATAAGGTAGATTCTGCTATCCTGGTCTGAATTTTGATGAAAGAATTCTTGAAGGATATTATTTATAGATTTTCCTCCCCCTCATTCTCCTTTAAACACACCGCTTGTGAAAAATATGTATAGATATAAGAAGTGAGATACTATCGGGAGAAAGCCGGCAGGTTTGTTAGGCACTGAGTTTTGCAAAGCTGAAACACCGTCTAGAGTGGGCAGAAATTTGCTCTTTACCACCAAAGTCCACTTTATATCACAGCTACCAGCAGAAATCACGGTTCTCAACTATTTAATCCCCGCAGATGCTGTAAATTGTGTGAATTATTTACGCATAGCAGCAGCAATTGCTGTGGCAGGTTTGTCGCTGGGTTTTGGCAGAGCCGTTCCGCCGGGTCACTGAACGCGCTACCCACTAGGTGGGGGTAGACAACCTCCTACAAGCAGCCTTGTCCCTGGAAGAGGAAAATGCAGTCCAAGATGTTATAGAAACCAGATTAAAAGTAGATACTTTGAGAGGCGGTATGGTTTTGGTTTTGGTTTTCTGTTTTTATGGGGGGGGGGGTTGTGTTTTTTTCTTTCCCCTCCTTTCTCCTCCCGTGATTGGGTTTGTTTGTTTTACGTTGTTTGTTTGTTTTGCTTTGATAAAACAAGAACTACTATTTGTGAACTGCTGGACTTTAAAGGTGATAATGAACTGAGAACACTGGCAATTAAGTTCAGTTTTAGTTGATGGAGAACTACGGTTTTGAACTTCCATAATTACAAGTCGGGTCATTCCTACAGCAGTACAAACCCAGTATTTTACTGGAAAATAAAATAAGGAGGTGCATTACTGAAATATCCCACATGGGCATAATATGCATGCACAGTAATGTGGAGTAATTATTTTTAACTGCTTATTGAACATCAGACTCAGTTGATTACAAGTGGTACTCCATAATAAGTAGATCCAGTAATTTTAAAGTTTGGCATAGGAACAATACAAAATTATCTACCTTGTCAGGACACAGTGAGGCACCATAAGTCAATGAAAGTAAAATGTAATTAGCAAGTTTATAAGATACAAATTGTATGTACACCAGACACACTCCACGTGTCATTTCTGAGTGAAAATTTAAAGGAAAGCCTAAATGTAGATAGAGTGTCTTAAATTTCTAAGGTGAAACAGCTGAACCATGAATATAAACCCAAAAATATTTATTGAAATTAATGAATGACTACTTTTTCTGTAGGTCAACAAATAAAAATATATTAAACAGTATACCTAAAATATTATGAAAGCCTAGTTGGCAGGAAATATCAGTTGTTGCAAATTCTAGAGGCCTTTCATAAAGCAGGTTAGTGGGGAAAAGGAGGATATTGTCAGATTAATGTTTTTTTTGAATGACATCACCTAGGATTTAAAAGATGTGGGACATGAAATCAAAGGTTAGTAGTTTAATCTACTGTTGTTTTCCTTTTAAGTAGCATCTTTACTGCTGCATGTTTTTCTTAATTGTTGTTACACATAGTGGGAGTTGATACAAGGAATTCATGATTTTATGAGCACATTCAGTTTTGCTTAACTAGACAGAGCCAATATGTTATTTGAGAACAGACAATTAAAGTTCACTTTACAGCACATTCAGATTATGATTACAAAAAAAACCAAAAACAAAATAAGAATAAAATCTTGTTGCAAATTTCTAATATCTCAAATTATTTGTGTGCTCTAGATGGTCCCACTTTTAGTCTAGTTTTTTTTAATTAATTTTAGCACTTTCCTTCCTCGAAATACAAAGGCGTCCCATCTTTTGTTTCACTCTGTCACCCTTCTTTCGCTTAAGCTGTAACTGACCATTTCCAGAGAGTTTTTTTGATTTTTATGTTTTGGGTTTTTTTTTGTGCTGATAAATGGCACTGTATAAATGTTAAACTTGTTTCTCTGTGCTAGTATTTTCCCATAATTGAACGTTACATACAGAGGCATTTTTTTTCTATCTGTGAAGAAACACATCAAGTGAAATTTGGAACTGGCTTGCTTGAGGTTATAAAAAACCCACTTGCAGCAGCTGTAAGTCCTACCAGTGATAAAATGCTTCTTTCACTTCAGCACTCAATAATACAAGAAAGGATGGACAAAGCCAGTGGATATGCTTCGAAATAAGAAATAGTACTTCAGAATAATCATAGAATATATATCTTTCATTTCTGTAATATTCTATGTAATAATATTGAACTACAATACATTACAAGTAATATAAGAAATTAATATTATAAACTTCAAATGTACCATAACCAGATATTTTCAGTGATGCAAGTGACATATGAAAGTGTATTGAAGTACTTTAAACTATGGGCTCAATCATATTAAATAATACCTTCTACTCAGATTGG
Organism: Petroica traversi; assembly: GCA_025920805.1. Classification (NCBI taxonomy): domain Eukaryota; kingdom Metazoa; phylum Chordata; class Aves; order Passeriformes; family Petroicidae; genus Petroica; species Petroica traversi. The sequence goes on from JAHLSL010000017.1 coordinate 20,553,490, forward strand.
TTTGACACAGGTTTAAAAGGTTTTTAAAGAGTTTTAAAATTTAATTTGTTATAAGAGCTAATTTCAAATGTGCCAAAGTATCAAGTGCTGAATATGTTTGCCTTGCTATCAAACGAATCTTAATGTTCTACCTTTTCTAAGACACATTTCACCGATAAGTTACTTAATAAGGCTTAAGACTCATTTTTATATAGTGGAGTAATTCCATGCAGTGTCATAATACATACTCACATGATATTCATAATGAATATTAACTTCTCTTTAGAGTACCAGCTTGGTTGTAATAAAATGTACAGTTTTCTCAACTGATTATAGGCAGGTTGAAAAACTATCTTCCATTTCTTGCTGTATTTTAAATCAATCTATTCAAGAATCCCTTAAGTAAAGATATATACCAATGACCATAATTGTTTGTCACCTTCTTTTGCCACAGTAAGCTACTCTGCAGTTACTTGGAATGATGGGATGTCTCCCTTCTTCCTCTCCACATACTTTTTTTCTACACTACACCTGTCTCCACCACTTATCCAGGGGCCTAGCCTGAATGCCTTTTTAATCCAAGTGCTCCACAACCTCCTTTACCTTTTCCACGTGATCCCAAACCTACTGCAGTTAAGGCCCTTTGCACACTTCAGCAAAATTACACAGTAATTGCTGCAGTAACAGAAAGAGAAATCTGGATCCCACTGAAGTTAATGACAGTTTTTGCACCATGAACTGGATGTCACTGATAAAATTTAAATTATAATCTAAATATTTAAGTCAATTTGCAAATACCAAGTCTCTTCTCCCCCCTGCCCCCCCGCTGTCCCCAAAAAGCCCAAGGAGAAATATGAATGAACATACTGTGAACTGTGCAATCTTAGATTGCTGAATTTACCATTTTCTGCAGGTACCATGTAAACACTAAATACATAAATGCGCACCAGCACTCTACAAATATGTCAGGTGTGTTAAACACTTACTGATACACTCTGTGAACAAACTGCATTCCTGATTTCAGCTCTATATAATTGCAGAGAGGTTTAATTGCTTTTTGTTTTAATTTATTTTAATTGCTCTTGCTCTAATGGAGTTACTGTACTCCTGGGAATGCAATACAAATGACCAAATTTCTCCTTTCCAAACAAGATAAATTCTTTTTCCTCTAGGCAGAAAAATGAGAAGGAAAAAAAAAAAAGAAAAAGAAAAGACATGTTTTGAGAAACCAGGACACATCTACATCAGAAGCAGTAATTTAAACACTGTCAAGACCTGCACTCTGAGGCCAACCAACACAAATAAACCATAGCTAATTAACCATTAATAAAGTTTGTTACCCTTTAGAATATGGCATTTACATTCAAACTAGTAACTGAAAATTCTCTTTGCTTTAATACCAACTTCAAGCCACATCTGGGAGAATCCTGATTTGATCAGGCCAAAATCATGCCAAAGCACTACTCTGACTACTTAACAGGATAAGGAAGGATTTGTCAAGGTTTAATATGTTAGAATAGAATGGTCACAATGCCTTCAATAGTGATGTTGATTAGGTGAAAAGGTTGACCTGAAAAGACTTCTGCAGTATTAAGTCTCTGCATTTGCTAGCATTTTAGCAATTAAAATACATTTTAGTTTGTGTTAGGAAACTTTGGCTTTCTTAACTATACAACACATTGTGATCAAAAAGGTTTTTTTTTTCCTTTTAGTTTGGAAAGAACTTACCAAACTTTTTCTACTACCTGAAACTACTCACTAATTCAGATTGAACATATGCTTTCAGCTGAAATGCATAAAATATCAGAGTAGGTGATTACAGCCATTTTCTAAGTGGCGATTCTGATTTTGCTCTGCAAGCAGAGGAATTTGGATTGAGGTGTGATTCCAGAAATTCAGGCCAGAATTCTAGAATTGTAGGGAAGTTTGTTTGAAAGGACTGGCTGCTGTAGAGTTCTGTCTCTTCCTAGCTCAGAACACAAACTTTGAAAGAAATTTTCCCTCTCTCAGCAAAATGCCTTAGTCAGCAAGTTACAGAACAGCCTAGAGTGTGAAGCTATTTCAATTTGTCTTAATTGAATGCTTATTAATTCAGAACATGGTAGCCACCTACCTCCTCTTCCCAGATGAGTGCCTAAATCACAAGGTTTATGATAACAGGCACGAAAAAAAGAATACTGAATGGTATAGTCATACTTTCAAAATTTTCTTTTTAGAATGTGTGGACTTGAGAAAATACCCTTATCTTGATTTTGTTTTTTATTTTTTTTTTATTTTCAAGAAGGTTAAAAAAATCCCTAATCCCTAAACTTAATCCAGCATATTGGACAGAATTTATTTCTTTTAGAACTGTCAGAACAGCAAGTACTCAATTACCTACTGGATTTGAAATAGAAAAGAAGATTGCCCGAAACAGACTTCTGCATTTTATTTTTAATTGAGTCTTTGGGATGAAAAAAAAAGCTGTTGCTTCATGGTACTTGCTATTCTTTTTCTCCCAGTTCTCAACTGAAGTTTTGATTTGATCTTACTTTGTTTTCCATGTTTTAGTCGGAAAGTCAGCAAGGACACTAACATCCTGCATATCCTGGTGTGTATGCAAAATAATAGGCTCAAAGCATACTAATGACTGCCAGTTCACGCTGTCTGTGGAGGATTACTAGGGATTACATGTAATTATCTGAAATTGCACACCGGTTTTTGCCAATTTTTTTAAAAAGTGGAATTGATAGGGCTTCTGGTTTCCTGCTAAGATTTTACTTTCATATTTTGCATTTAATATTTTCTCTGTTATGAAAAATAAGAAAACACTGTAATAAATGAAAAAGTCACTGAAAGTCACTTAGGGATTAAATATATATAAATGTCAAAACTGAATATTCAGAGACAATACCATAATTTATTTGATATTTTACAGAATCTTGCACAAAATACACTTTTAAAATGTCACTGATGTGACCATGGACCAGATTTTGATTTTCATTTCTGGTTTCGGGGAGTCTGTGTAGGAAGCAGGGTAACAAAGCTAATTGTACGAATTTATGGAAGAAGAAGGAGATATTTTTCTTAGAAAATTTCTAAGTGATTTCTTATCACTTATATTCTTACACTCCCCTCATTGCAAGCTGGGGATTCCATCTAGCAGTTTAGCCAGGACCATTTGTATACCCAGGTAGTAAGCCCACATCACAACTCTTTGTAGTATTTTTGATTAGTGATGAGAAATAGTTTTTCTGTTAATATTTTTATACATTTTAGATACCAGAAGTTACTAAAGTGATTCTTTTGCATTGAAGCTTAGCTTATCTAGGCCTCCATAAACATTAGTCAAGATTGCCAGTCATTGTCTCTTTTTCTCTGTTTGGAACACACAAATCTTCATGGTTCCACCCTGTCTTCCTTTAGGTCAAATAGTAGAAATAATCGTGTGTGTGATGTGCTGTAGCTTTGTTTACAACCTCCTGTTGCCACTGTACAAACAAATCCTTCTGCCAACAGGTACTTTGTGCTCTGGCCTCATAGACTGCAGCTTTTCCAGTTTTGGTAGAGACAACATTTTTCAAATTTATTGCTGTGAGCAGTGTTTTTTGTTTTGACATTACATGCCACTGTCTTAACCCTTGTTCTGCTTTTTCTTCCAGTATTTACATATGTACATTTCCATTTACAGCTCATATAAATCTTTGTTTATCAGTGTTTAAAAAAATCAGGGGAGATGATTAGAGCCATTTCTAGTTGATGTTCTGATTTTGCTCTGCAAGCAGACATGTTTGGATCCTGATGAAATTCCTCAAATTCAGGCCAGAATCAAACAAGTGTAGGGAAGTTTGTTTGACGGGACAGTCTACTGTCCCTTAGTATTTCTGTTAAAGTTTTCCTCCTCTGTTGGCCCCGATGATATTGGTGTTTCTGTGTAAAGCTTTAGGAGAGGCTCTCAGTAAAAATGTTCAGCTTTAAATATTAATGGTGGCCAATAGGGATGAGCCTGTCCTGGTGTCCTGGGTTGACCATATGACCTGTTTGTATCTCCAGTCGTCTTCTTGCTTATGCTGGACCTTAAGTTCTGCAGCTGTAAGTTGTCCCAGAAAGACAGAGAGTGAAGGTGGAGGGAAAAAAAAACCCAAAAAACCACTTGCTGTTTGTCTGCAGGATACTTTTACTCCTACTCCTACGAAGTAAGGCTACATTCCAGCGGACAGCGTTATCTCTTTTTTTTTTCTTTTTTTTTCTGTTTTTTTACTCTCTCTGGTGTGGGTGCTGGAAGAGCTCACAGCCGAGGGTTTTTCCTCAGATTTTTCCTGGCTTTTTGCAGGGAGAGACTTTGTTTCTTTTACTGGGTATTTTTTCCTTTTTTCCTCTTCCTGGGACTGGCTGGCATCGCGTGGGCCCAGGACACCAC